>OY763899.1:14335929-14353429 GCA_963667235.1 Nomada lathburiana
TACGTATCGAACCACGAAGCAATTTTCTGTTTCGTGATAAGGCATTTATGCACGTTGAGTGAGAAGGGTACGCAAGGTACAAAAAAAAAAAAAAAAAATAGTAGAGAAAAACGGAAAAAGAACGAAAAAAAAAAAATGGAAAAAAAAATCGCGCGAGACGCACGCTAGACATCCAATATAAATTCGAAACCGGCAACTTTTAACGTCCGTCCACTTGCGAAGAGCAGGATACATTTTATACATATATATATATAAAATCCTCCTTTTGCCCATTCACATTTCGGGGACTGGACGACCGGTTTTGGATGCGCGGTCTCGGCGATCGGCAAAACTAAGGGACGGCAAACCCGGGGCGACCAATTTTATATCGTCCATATTTATTTATCCGATATATATGTGTTCGAGGGGGCCTCGCCAACGAGTATCTGATGTTCTCTGGTTCGGTTCCACCTCGTCGTCCCGTCTGTAAGAATGGTTTTTTCCTCTTTCCTTCTTCTCCCAGGCACTACACGAACGCATCCCTCTTCGTACAGTGACTCCGATCGGTCGAACGTCCACAATCGGGGTACCGAAACGTCGGAAGCAGAGCGCTAACTCGAGAACACGCGTAGGCAAGCTCCCCGTAGCACGGTTGGCGAAACGCGCGGACAATCGACGAACGTGGCTGGGTGGTCAAAGGCGCGGCGGGCAGATAAGGCAGAGGGAGAATGAGAGAGAGACAGGCGAGACGACGGGGAATCGTTTCATCCCGTTACAGTACTCGTGTGGACGCTGTCTTCTCTTTCCTCTCGCTCACTTTCCTTCCTCTCGATAACCGCACGGCGCGCATCGACCGACATCCCAATGCATCAACGTTCGAGGATACCGCGGCGTAAAACACCACCGGTGCACAGAGAGACATGGCACTAGGTGACCAGAGGCACGTCAAACTTCCAACGACGACCCTCGCGATATGTGTGCATATCGACGCAAGAGTATGTAACAACAGGGTTTTGCGAACGGTGCCAAGAAAAATAGAAAAAATTCTCACACATTCAATAACGACGGGGAAGGTAAAACACCACCTCCCAAAAGATACCTGGGGCCCTGTGTTTCACGAACACATCATCAGGGACGATCAGGTCGCTCTCCTTCGAGCCCTTCCGTTCTGCCGTGCTCTTTTTCCAAATTTCATTCTCCTCCATTACACTCTCTCTATCTATCTTTATACATTTTTTTTCACTTCTCTCTCACGGACCGAGTTTCAATTTCGCGATGAAATCTGTCCTCTCGGTCGCGCGCAAAGATTCGTTTCGGGCGACGTCGGGAGCGCGGTCTTTAAATACGCGGGCACCATGTCCAGGGTGAAAGCGACCGCTTAAAGAGGTCGTCAGTTCACCCAGGGGGGCCACGCGCCCGCGACAAACGCCGACGAACGTCCAACAATCGCTCGTACGCCGCGAAAGTCTCAACATTCCCCTATCATCATCTCCTTTCTTCCTTCCGAACGCCCGATACCAGTAACGTTCTACGCGAACGACGACGGGGATCCTTCGGAATTGGAAAAGAAACGGGGGTTCAAGAGAGAGCGAACGCAACGCAAGCAGTATTTTGTTACGTGAACGACCCTCAGCCAGGCGTGGTCCAGGATTTGGAATCCGTGGACCGCAATGTGCGTTCGAAATGTCGATGTTCATGTGTCCTGCAGTTCACACGTTGACGCGCAATTAGCTGCGTTCTTCATCGACCCACGAGCCAAGTGATCCACCGTTCAGGGTAATCGTATATAATTTTATTCATATTGTGTTTTTTGTTTCAATCCCTCTGGTACTTCGTTTCGAAATAAACAGAGACCCTACGCAACACGCCAGCGCGCGCGCGAAGCGAGGGCGTCGCCACCGCCTCGGGGTTCGTATAGAACCCCATAGGAGACGAAAATTGTTGACGACACGATCAGGTCCAATGACGAAGCACGCCGGGAGACAACGCTGACGCGTTTCCCCTAACGGCCGGGCGCAGAGTACATTATGGTAAATGAACCGTCGAATGTCACGGGGTCGAGAGGAACGGCGGGAGATTTCCCGACACTGTTTATCCTCCGACTCGCCGCGCGACTTCGAGAACGCACGCGGATAACGACGCGCAGCGCCCTTGGTTCGATCATACGGTCTCCGTGTTGTTGACGGGAGAATATTATATAATTTTTGTCAAGAGAAGGAGACGAGCGAAACACGCTGCCCCGGATAGCCTCGAGTCGGTCTTGCGTCCCAATTATTCCGTACGAGAACAACGGTGTTATTCTCGTTTAAACGGCATGGGTGTCCGACGCACGAGCTGCGAGTTACCGAAGCCGGTTCCATATATACCCCCGAAGCACCACTTCCCTCGATTTATTATTTCATTCTCTTCCGCCTCTTTCACAGGATACAGATATGTGTATCGAACCTTTAAATTAACGGGCGCACAATCAACGACGATATGCGTGTAATTCGATTTTCGTTCCAGGTTACCCGATCCGTGCACGATAAAATCGAGCACAGTTTCGTATTCAATTGGACGCAAAATTTCCTTCACAGGACACAACACGGAATAGGGAGCACGCAACCAACGGGGCGATATTTCCCTCGGTAGAAAGAAACAAAAAAGAAAGAAAGAAAAAGAGGAGAAGGAAAAGAGCGTTCGACAATGTTATATTATTCCCTTCTCTACACACTCTCTCTATCCATCCTTCTGCCTTTCCACCAAGGTACTTACCGGCGCTCGCGCTGGAAGAGATCCTCTCTCCGATGTGTCCTCTTGTGAGAGGAACTCGGGAAACGTATTACACGATCGGACAAGAAGAACAGCGAAGAACGTTGGTCTCTGTAACGCTCTCCTTTCTGGTCGCGTCTCACACTCTCGCTCGTCCCCAACCTGACACGGGGCATTGTGTAGTTTCTAAACGTATCGGAAGTATTAAGAGAACGGCGGGTCGGTGTCGACCTCACGCAAGCGTCCGTTTGTAACTTCTCACGAAAACGTCGCGATACAACACGTTCATCCCGTTGCCGTGGAGGGCGAGAAGAGACGTCGTCTCAGAATTCGAACTGGAACAGGCCGCCGTTTCGTCTGAACTTGAAATCCGGAAAGGTTTCCCGGTTTCGACGCTTGTTATGACCTCGCGCGCCAACGTCGATCGGTCCACAGACGGGAGGACAATGTCTCCGCGCGTAAGCCGTGTGTCGTCGACGACGGTGCCGAGGCTCGTTCGATCTAAATTTTTATTTGTTCGTTCGATATCGGTTATGCTATCGGACGGTTTTTTCTTTTTCATTTTCATTTTCTTTCAAGCCATGATGATATTGTATATATTTTTCATTTTCGTGTGTCTTTCAGTGTTATTTCATTCGTTAATGATCCTTCCGCAGGTTCACCTACGGAAACCTTGTTACGACTTTTACTTCCTCTAAATGATCAAGTTTGGTCATCTTCCCGGTAACATCGGCAATGCCGAAGCATTGGCCGCGCACCAGTCCGAAGACCTCACTAAATCATTCAATCGGTAGTAGCGACGGGCGGTGTGTACAAAGGGCAGGGACGTAATCAACGCGAGCTTATGACTCGCGCTTACTGGGAATTCCTCGTTCATGGGGAATAATTGCAAGCCCCAATCCCTAGCACGAAGGAGGTTCAGCGGGTTACCCGGGCCTTTCGGCCAGGGAAAACACGCTGATTCCTTCAGTGTAGCGCGCGTGCGGCCCAGAACATCTAAGGGCATCACAGACCTGTTATTGCTCAATCTCGTGCGGCTAGAAGCCGCCTGTCCCTCTAAGAAGATTTGTTTGTACGTTGGTAGTAAAAACCCGCCGACCGAAGCCGGGGGCCTTCGAGATACCATAAGATACGTCTATTTAGCAGGCTAGAGTCTCGTTCGTTATCGGAATTAACCAGACAAATCGCTCCACCAACTAAGAACGGCCATGCACCACCACCCACCGAATCAAGAAAGAGCTATCAATCTGTCAATCCTTCCGGTGTCCGGGCCTGGTGAGGTTTCCCGTGTTGAGTCAAATTAAGCCGCAGGCTCCACTCCTGGTGGTGCCCTTCCGTCAATTCCTTTAAGTTTCAGCTTTGCAACCATACTTCCCCCGGAACCCAAAAGCTTTGGTTTCCCGGAAGCTGCCCGCCGAGTCATCGGAGGAACTTCGGCGGATCGCTAGCTGGCATCGTTTATGGTTAGAACTAGGGCGGTATCTGATCGCCTTCGAACCTCTAACTTTCGTTCTTGATTAATGAAAACATTTTTGGCAAATGCTTTCGCTTCTGTCCGTCTTGCGACGATCCAAGAATTTCACCTCTAACGTCGCAATACGAATGCCCCCATCTGTCCCTATTAATCATTACCTCGGGGTTCCGAAAACCAACAAAATAGAACCGAGGTCCTATTCCATTATTCCATGCACAGAGTATTCAGGCGAAGGTAGCCTGCTTTGAGCACTCTAATTTGTTCAAAGTAAACGTACCGGCCCACCTCGACACTCAGTAAAGAGCACCGCGATGGGATATTAGTTGGACCGCCCGCGAGGAGCTAAGCCCACCGGTAGGACGTACCACATAATGCCAGTTAAACACCGCGAGCGGTGAACCGACACTGTGACACACAGATTCAACTACGAGCTTTTTAACCGCAACAACTTTAATATACGCTATTGGAGCTGGAATTACCGCGGCTGCTGGCACCAGACTTGCCCTCCAATTGGTCCTCGTTAAAGGATTTAAAGTGTACTCATTCCGATTACGGGGCCTCGGATGAGTCCCGTATCGTTATTTTTCGTCACTACCTCCCCGTGCCGGGAGTGGGTAATTTGCGCGCCTGCTGCCTTCCTTGGATGTGGTAGCCGTTTCTCAGGCTCCCTCTCCGGAATCGAACCCTGATTCCCCGTTACCCGTTACAACCATGGTAGGCGCAGAACCTACCATCGACAGTTGATAAGGCAGACATTTGAAAGATGCGTCGCCGGTGCTATTAGACCATGCGATCAGCACAAAGTTATTCAGAGTCACCAAAGCAAACGATGGACGAACGGGCGACCGCCCGCCACCGATTGGTTTTGATCTAATAAAAGCGTTCCTTCCATCTCTGGTCGGAACTCTGGTTTGCATGTATTAGCTCTAGAATTACCACAGTTATCCAAGTAAATGTGGGTACGATCTAAGGAACCATAACTGATTTAATGAGCCATTCGCGGTTTCACCTTAATGCGGCATGTACTGAGACATGCATGGCTTAATCTTTGAGACAAGCATATGACTACTGGCAGGATCAACCAGGGAGCTGCTTCGTGCAAGATACGTATGTACGCGTACGTACAACGCTCTTTACGCAACTCTACAATTTCGTTATCGACGTCGTCGGCTCTCTCGGAGGACCGATCGACGAGGCATGATTGTGTTTTTAAATAATTCTGCGTTGTTTCCATAATTAACATTTCGCCTTTCAACGCTTTATATATAATATATATATATTTCGTATATAAACCTTTGAAAACCTTCCTCTCCTCGTGCAAAAGTGCCTCGGCAACATTAGCACGCCCAAACTTTTATAATATTCGTTACATCGCCAAAAGACGAGAAAATTTTGTTTTTTTACTTCCTATCGCTCGAAGCGGAAGAGTTGATGCTCAGTTAGTACGAGTATAACGCCGCAGCGAAGATACAAGTCACCTGCGAGAACCTCGCTCGCCACAATAGGGCCATTCGGTCTATGACACCGACCCGTGGCAATGCTGTACAGAGAGTATACATTTCGTCCAACGTACGTGTAGACGACGAAAATTGAGTGGCCACGCAATGGAACCAGCCCAGATACGATATTCTGAACACCGGTGAACTGTATCTCAGCCGAGGCCGTAGTACAGACACGCGATGCAACGCCCCAGCCGCTCGTCCCTTTCGGTACGCTCGCCGGCTACCTCTCTCTTATAGGTACGGAACGGCCGCCGGGGACGCCGGCGCCGCACGGTCTTATGCACGGGACCATACGGGGCGAAATCGTCGCAACGGGAGGATTTTCCCAACGACTTCCAACAAGCTCGTGCATTACCGAACAATCGATATTAACATTGTTCCCACGGATAAACATTCTTAATTTACATATTTAACAACAAAAAATTTTATTTTCTCGATTATCGAATTTCAAGTTTCGGCGGCGTATTGCTTTGCCCCACCTGGCTTCCAACTACATAATTAACAAAGAAATTGACAAACTAACTAACTAACTAACTAACTAACTAACCAACTAACTAACTAACTAACTAACTAACCAACCAACTAACCAACCAACTAACTAACTAACAAACTAACTAACTAACTAACTAACTAACTAACTAACTAACTAACTAAATAACTAACTAAATAAATAAATAACTAACCAACTATCCAACTAACTAACTAAATAACTAACTAACCAGCGGCGTATTGCTTTGCCTCTGCACGCTTCTAAGTGCCAGCGGCGTATTGCTTTGCCTCTGCGTCCACCAACCTTCCAGCGGCGTATTGCTTTGCCTCTGCACGCTTCTAAGTGCCAGCGGCGTATTGCTTTGCCTCTGCGTCCACCAACCTTCCAGCGGCGTATTGCTTTGCCTCTGCGTCCACCAACCTTCCAGCGGCGTATTGCTTTGCCTCTGCTCGCTTCAAAGTGCCAGCGGCGTATTGTTTTGCCGCTTCTGCCACCAACTTTCCAGCGGCGTATTGCTTTGCCTCTGCGTCCACCAACCTTCCAGCGGCGTATTGCTTTGCCTCTGCTCGCTTCAAAGTGCCAGCGGCGTATTGTTTTGTCACTTCTGCCACCAACTTTCCAGCGGCGTATTGTTTTGCCTCTGCGTCCACCAACCTTCCAGCGGCGTATTGCTATGCCTCTGCGTCCACCAACTTTCCAGCGGCGTATTGCTTTGCCTCTGCGTCCACCAACCTTCCAGCGGCGTATTGCTTTGCCTCTGCTCGCTTCAAAGTGCCAGCGGCGTACTGCTTTGCCTCTGCGTCCACCAACCTTCCAGCGGCGTATTGCTTTGCCTCTGCGTCCACCAACCTTCCAGCGGCGTATTGCTTTGCCTCTGCTCGCTTCAAAGTGCCAGCGGCGTATTGTTTTGTCACTTCTGCCACCAACTTTCCAGCGGCGTATTGCTTTGCCTCTGCGTCCACCAACCTTCCAGCGGCGTATTGCTTTGCCTCTGCTCGCTTCAAAGTGCCAGCGGCGTATTGTTTTGTCACTTCTGCCACCAACTTTCCAGCGGCGTATTGCTTTGCCTCTGCGTCCACCAACCTTCCAGCGGCGTATTGCTTTGCCTCTGCTCGCTTCAAAGTGCCAGCGGCGTATTGTTTTGCCACTTCTGCCACCAACTTTCCAGCGGCGTATTGCTTTGCCTCTGCGTCCACCAACCTTCCAGCGGCGTATTGCTTTGCCTCTGCTCGCTTCAAAGTGCCAGCGGCGTATTGTTTTGTCACTTCTGCCACCAACCTTCCAGCGGCGTATTGCTTTGCCTCTGCGTCCACCAACCTTCCAGCGGCGTATTGCTTTGCCTCTGCTCGCTTCAAAGTGCCAGCGGCGTATTGTTTTGTCACTTCTGCCACCAACTTTCCAGCGGCGTATTGTTTTGCCTCTGCGTCCACCAACCTTCCAGCGGCGTATTGCTTTGCCTCTGCGTCCACCAACTTTCCAGCGGCGTATTGCTTTGCCTCTGCGTCCACCAACCTTCCAGCGGCGTATTGCTTTGCCTCTGCTCGCTTCAAAGTGCCAGCGGCGTATTGTTTTGCCACTTCTGCCACCAACTTTCCAGCGGCGTATTGCTTTGCCTCTGCGTCCACCAACCTTCCAGCGGCGTATTGCTTTGCCTCTGCTCGCTTCAAAGTGCCAGCGGCGTATTGTTTTGTCACTTCTGCCACCAACTTTCCAGCGGCGTATTGCTTTGCCTCTGCGTCCACCAACCTTCCAGCGGCGTATTGCTTTGCCTCTGCTCGCTTCAAAGTGCCAGCGGCGTATTGCTTTGCCTCTGCGTCCACCAACCTTCCAGCGGCGTATTGCTTTGCCTCTGCGTCCACCAACCTTCCAGCGGCGTATTGCTTTGCCTCTGCTCGCTTCAAAGTGCCAGCGGCGTATTGTTTTGTCACTTCTGCCACCAACTTTCCAGCGGCGTATTGCTTTGCCTCTGCGTCCACCAACCTTCCAGCGGCGTAATGCTTTGCCTCTGCTCGCTTCAAAGTGCCAGCGGCGTATTGTTTTGTCACTTCTGCCACCAACTTTCCAGCGGCGTATTGCTTTGCCTCTGCGTCCACCAACCTTCCAGCGGCGTATTGCTTTGCCTCTGCTCGCTTCAAAGTGCCAGCGGCGTATTGTTTTGCCACTTCTGCCACCAACTTTCCAGCGGCGTATTGCTTTGCCTCTGCGTCCACCAACCTTCCAGCGGCGTATTGCTTTGCCTCTGCTCGCTTCAAAGTGCCAGCGGCGTATTGTTTTGTCACTTCTGCCACCAACCTTCCAGCGGCGTATTGCTTTGCCTCTGCGTCCACCAACCTTCCAGCGGCGTATTGCTTTGCCTCTGCTCGCTTCAAAGTGCCAGCGGCGTATTGTTTTGTCACTTCTGCCACCAACTTTCCAGCGGCGTATTGCTTTGCCTCTGCGTCCACCAACCTTCCAGCGGCGTAATGCTTTGCCTCTGCTCGCTTCAAAGTGCCAGCGGCGTATTGTTTTGTCACTTCTGCCACCAACTTTCCAGCGGCGTATTGCTTTGCCTCTGCGTCCACCAACCTTCCAGCGGCGTATTGCTTTGCCTCTGCTCGCTTCAAAGTGCCAGCGGCGTATTGTTTTGTCACTTCTGCCACCAACTTTCCAGCGGCGTATTGCTTTGCCTCTGCGTCCACCAACCATCCAGCGGCGTATTGCTTTGCCTCTGCTCGCTTCAAAGTGCCAGCGGCGTATTGTTTTGTCACTTCTGCCACCAACTTTCCAGCGGCGTATTGCTTTGCCTCTGCGTCCACCAACCTTCCAGCGGCGTATTGCTTTGCCTCTGCTCGCTTCAAAGTGCCAGCGGCGTATTGTTTTGCCACTTCTGCCACCAACTTTCCAGCGGCGTATTGCTTTGCCTCTGCGTCCACCAACCTTCCAGCGGCGTATTGCTTTGCCTCTGCTCGCTTCAAAGTGCCAGCGGCGTATTGTTTTGCCACTTCTGCCACCAACTTTCCAGCGGCGTATTGCTTTGCCTCTGCGTCCACCAACCTTCCAGCGGCGTATTGCTTTGCCTCTGCTCGCTTCAAAGTGCCAGCGGCGTATTGTTTTGTCACTTCTGCCACCAACTTTCCAGCGGCGTATTGCTTTGCCTCTGCGTCCACCAACCTTCCAGCGGCGTATTGCTTTGCCTCTGCTCGCTTCAAAGTGCCAGCGGCGTATTGTTTTGCCACTTCTGCCACCAACTTTCCAGCGGCGTATTGCTTTGCCTCTGCGTCCACCAACCTTCCAGCGGCGTATTGCTTTGCCTCTGCTCGCTTCAAAGTGCCAGCGGCGTATTGTTTTGCCACTTCTGCCACCAACTTTCCAGCGGCGTATTGCTTTGCCTCTGCGTCCACCAACCTTCCAGCGGCGTATTGCTTTGCCTCTGCTCGCTTCAAAGTGCCAGCGGCGTATTGTTTTGTCACTTCTGCCACCAACTTTCCAGCGGCGTATTGCTTTGCCTCTGCGTCCACCAACCTTCCAGCGGCGTATTGCTTTGCCTCTGCTCGCTTCAAAGTGCCAGCGGCGTATTGTTTTGCCACTTCTGCCACCAACTTTCCAGCGGCGTATTGCTTTGCCTCTGCGTCCACCAACCTTCCAGCGGCGTATTGCTTTGCCTCTGCGTCCACCAACCTTCCAGCGGCGTATTGCTTTGCCTCTGCTCGCTTCAAAGTGCCAGCGGCGTATTGTTTTGTCACTTCTGCCACCAACTTTCCAGCGGCGTATTGCTTTGCCTCTGCGTCCACCAACCTTCCAGCGGCGTATTGCTTTGCCTCTGCTCGCTTCAAAGTGCCAGCGGCGTATTGTTTTGCCACTTCTGCCACCAACTTTCCAGCGGCGTATTGCTTTGCCTCTGCGTCCACCAACCTTCCAGCGGCGTATTGCTTTGCCTCTGCGTCCACCAACCTTCCAGCGGCGTATTGCTTTGCCTCTGCTCGCTTCAAAGTGCCAGCGGCGTATTGTTTTGTCACTTCTGCCACCAACTTTCCAGCGGCGTATTGCTTTGCCTCTGCGTCCACCAACCTTCCAGCGGCGTATTGCTTTGCCTCTGCTCGCTTCAAAGTGCCAGCGGCGTATTGTTTTGTCACTTCTGCCACCAACTTTCCAGCGGCGTATTGCTTTGCCTCTGCGTCCACCAACCTTCCAGCGGCGTATTGCTTTGCCTCTGCTCGCTTCAAAGTGCCAGCGGCGTATTGTTTTGCCACTTCTGCCACCAACTTTCCAGCGGCGTATTGCTTTGCCTCTGCGTCCACCAACCTTCCAGCGGCGTATTGCTTTGCCTCTGCTCGCTTCAAAGTGCCAGCGGCGTATTGTTTTGCCACTTCTGCCACCAACTTTCCAGCGGCGTATTGCTTTGCCTCTGCGTCCACCAACCTTCCAGCGGCGTATTGCTTTGCCTCTGCTCGCTTCAAAGTGCCAGCGGCGTATTGTTTTGTCACTTCTGCCACCAACTTTCCAGCGGCGTATTGCTTTGCCTCTGCGTCCACCAACCTTCCAGCGGCGTATTGCTTTGCCTCTGCTCGCTTCAAAGTGCCAGCGGCGTATTGTTTTGCCACTTCTGCCACCAACTTTCCAGCGGCGTATTGCTTTGCCTCTGCGTCCACCAACCTTCCAGCGGCGTATTGCTTTGCCTCTGCTCGCTTCAAAGTGCCAGCGGCGTATTGTTTTGTCACTTCTGCCACCAACTTTCCAGCGGCGTATTGCTTTGCCTCTGCGTCCACCAACCTTCCAGCGGCGTATTGCTTTGCCTCTGCTCGCTTCAAAGTGCCAGCGGCGTATTGCTTTGCCTCTGCGTCCACCAACCTTCCAGCGGCGTATTGCTTTGCCTCTGCGTCCACCAACCTTCCAGCGGCGTATTGCTTTGCCTCTGCTCGCTTCAAAGTGCCAGCGGCGTATTGTTTTGTCACTTCTGCCACCAACTTTCCAGCGGCGTATTGCTTTGCCTCTGCGTCCACCAACCTTCCAGCGGCGTAATGCTTTGCCTCTGCTCGCTTCAAAGTGCCAGCGGCGTATTGTTTTGTCACTTCTGCCACCAACTTTCCAGCGGCGTATTGCTTTGCCTCTGCGTCCACCAACCTTCCAGCGGCGTATTGCTTTGCCTCTGCTCGCTTCAAAGTGCCAGCGGCGTATTGTTTTGCCACTTCTGCCACCAACTTTCCAGCGGCGTATTGCTTTGCCTCTGCGTCCACCAACCTTCCAGCGGCGTATTGCTTTGCCTCTGCTCGCTTCAAAGTGCCAGCGGCGTATTGTTTTGTCACTTCTGCCACCAACCTTCCAGCGGCGTATTGCTTTGCCTCTGCGTCCACCAACCTTCCAGCGGCGTATTGCTTTGCCTCTGCTCGCTTCAAAGTGCCAGCGGCGTATTGTTTTGCCACTTCTGCCACCAACTTTCCAGCGGCGTATTGCTTTGCCTCTGCGTCCACCAACCTTCCAGCGGCGTATTGCTTTGCCTCTGCTCGCTTCAAAGTGCCAGCGGCGTATTGTTTTGCCACTTCTGCCACCAACTTTCCAGCGGCGTATTGCTTTGCCTCTGCGTCCACCAACCTTCCAGCGGCGTATTGCTTTGCCTCTGCTCGCTTCAAAGTGCCAGCGGCGTATTGTTTTGTCACTTCTGCCACCAACTTTCCAGCGGCGTATTGCTTTGCCTCTGCGTCCACCAACCTTCCAGCGGCGTATTGCTTTGCCTCTGCTCGCTTCAAAGTGCCAGCGGCGTATTGTTTTGCCACTTCTGCCACCAACTTTCCAGCGGCGTATTGCTTTGCCTCTGCGTCCACCAACCTTCCAGCGGCGTATTGCTTTGCCTCTGCTCGCTTCAAAGTGCCAGCGGCGTATTGTTTTGCCACTTCTGCCACCAACTTTCCAGCGGCGTATTGCTTTGCCTCTGCGTCCACCAACCTTCCAGCGGCGTATTGCTTTGCCTCTGCTCGCTTCAAAGTGCCAGCGGCGTATTGTTTTGTCACTTCTGCCACCAACCTTCCAGCGGCGTATTGCTTTGCCTCTGCGTCCACCAACCTTCCAGCGGCGTATTGCTTTGCCTCTGCTCGCTTCAAAGTGCCAGCGGCGTATTGTTTTGTCACTTCTGCCACCAACTTTCCAGCGGCGTATTGCTTTGCCTCTGCGTCCACCAACCTTCCAGCGGCGTATTGCTTTGCCTCTGCTCGCTTCAAAGTGCCAGCGGCGTATTGTTTTGCCACTTCTGCCACCAACTTTCCAGCGGCGTATTGCTTTGCCTCTGCGTCCACCAACCTTCCAGCGGCGTATTGCTTTGCCTCTGCTCGCTTCAAAGTGCCAGCGGCGTATTGTTTTGTCACTTCTGCCACCAACCTTCCAGCGGCGTATTGCTTTGCCTCTGCGTCCACCAACCTTCCAGCGGCGTATTGCTTTGCCTCTGCTCGCTTCAAAGTGCCAGCGGCGTATTGTTTTGTCACTTCTGCCACCAACTTTCCAGCGGCGTATTGCTTTGCCTCTGCGTCCACCAACCTTCCAGCGGCGTATTGCTTTGCCTCTGCTCGCTTCAAAGTGCCAGCGGCGTATTGTTTTGTCACTTCTGCCACCAACTTTCCAGCGGCGTATTGCTTTGCCTCTGCGTCCACCAACCTTCCAGCGGCGTATTGCTTTGCCTCTGCTCGCTTCAAAGTGCCAGCGGCGTATTGTTTTGTCACTTCTGCCACCAACTTTCCAGCGGCGTATTGCTTTGCCTCTGCGTCCACCAACCTTCCAGCGGCGTATTGCTTTGCCTCTGCTCGCTTCAAAGTGCCAGCGGCGTATTGTTTTGCCACTTCTGCCACCAACTTTCCAGCGGCGTATTGCTTTGCCTCTGCGTCCACCAACCTTCCAGCGGCGTATTGCTTTGCCTCTGCGTCCACCAACCTTCCAGCGGCGTATTGCTTTGCCTCTGCTCGCTTCAAAGTGCCAGCGGCGTATTGTTTTGTCACTTCTGCCACCAACTTTCCAGCGGCGTATTGCTTTGCCTCTGCGTCCACCAACCTTCCAGCGGCGTATTGCTTTGCCTCTGCTCGCTTCAAAGTGCCAGCGGCGTATTGTTTTGTCACTTCTGCCACCAACTTTCCAGCGGCGTATTGCTTTGCCTCTGCGTCCACCAACCTTCCAGCGGCGTATTGCTTTGCCTCTGCTCGCTTCAAAGTGCCAGCGGCGTATTGTTTTGTCACTTCTGCCACCAACTTTCCAGCGGCGTATTGCTTTGCCTCTGCGTCCACCAACCTTCCAGCGGCGTATTGCTTTGCCTCTGCTCGCTTCAAAGTGCCAGCGGCGTATTGTTTTGCCACTTCTGCCACCAACTTTCCAGCGGCGTATTGCTTTGCCTCTGCGTCCACCAACCTTCCAGCGGCGTATTGCTTTGCCTCTGCTCGCTTCAAAGTGCCAGCGGCGTATTGTTTTGTCACTTCTGCCACCAACTTTCCAGCGGCGTATTGCTTTGCCTCTGCGTCCACCAACCTTCCAGCGGCGTATTGCTTTGCCTCTGCTCGCTTCAAAGTGCCAGCGGCGTATTGTTTTGCCACTTCTGCCACCAACTTTCCAGCGGCGTATTGCTTTGCCTCTGCGTCCACCAACCTTCCAGCGGCGTATTGCTTTGCCTCTGCTCGCTTCAAAGTGCCAGCGGCGTATTGTTTTGTCACTTCTGCCACCAACTTTCCAGCGGCGTATTGCTTTGCCTCTGCGTCCACCAACCTTCCAGCGGCGTATTGCTTTGCCTCTGCTCGCTTCAAAGTGCCAGCGGCGTATTGTTTGCCTCTGCGTCCACCAACCTTCCAGCGGCGTATTGCTTTGCCTCTGCGTCCACCAACCTTCCAGCGGCGTATTGCTTTGCCTCTGCTCGCTTCAAAGTGCCAGCGGCGTATTGTTTTGTCACTTCTGCCACCAACTTTCCAGCGGCGTATTGCTTTGCCTCTGCGTCCACCAACCTTCCAGCGGCGTATTGCTTTGCCTCTGCTCGCTTCAAAGTGCCAGCGGCGTATTGTTTTGTCACTTCTGCCACCAACTTTCCAGCGGCGTATTGCTTTGCCTCTGCGTCCACCAACCTTCCAGCGGCGTATTGCTTTGCCTCTGCTCGCTTCAAAGTGCCAGCGGCGTATTGTTTTGCCACTTCTGCCACCAACTTTCCAGCGGCGTATTGCTTTGCCTCTGCGTCCACCAACCTTCCAGCGGCGTATTGCTTTGCCTCTGCTCGCTTCAAAGTGCCAGCGGCGTATTGTTTTGTCACTTCTGCCACCAACTTTCCAGCGGCGTATTGCTTTGCCTCTGCGTCCACCAACCTTCCAGCGGCGTATTGCTTTGCCTCTGCTCGCTTCAAAGTGCCAGCGGCGTATTGTTTTGTCACTTCTGCCACCAACTTTCCAGCGGCGTATTGCTTTGCCTCTGCGTCCACCAACCTTCCAGCGGCGTATTGCTTTGCCTCTGCTCGCTTCAAAGTGCCAGCGGCGTATTGTTTTGTCACTTCTGCCACCAACTTTCCAGCGGCGTATTGCTTTGCCTCTGCGTCCACCAACCTTCCAGCGGCGTATTGCTTTGCCTCTGCTCGCTTCAAAGTGCCAGCGGCGTATTGTTTTGTCACTTCTGCCACCAACTTTCCAGCGGCGTATTGCTTTGCCTCTGCGTCCACCAACCTTCCAGCGGCGTATTGCTTTGCCTCTGCTCGCTTCAAAGTGCCAGCGGCGTATTGTTTTGCCACTTCTGCCACCAACTTTCCAGCGGCGTATTGCTTTGCCTCTGCGTCCACCAACCTTCCAGCGGCGTATTGCTTTGCCTCTGCTCGCTTCAAAGTGCCAGCGGCGTATTGTTTTGCCACTTCTGCCACCAACTTTCCAGCGGCGTATTGCTTTGCCTCTGCGTCCACCAACCTTCCAGCGGCGTATTGCTTTGCCTCTGCTCGCTTCAAAGTGCCAGCGGCGTATTGTTTTGTCACTTCTGCCACCAACCTTCCAGCGGCGTATTGCTTTGCCTCTGCGTCCACCAACCTTCCAGCGGCGTATTGCTTTGCCTCTGCTCGCTTCAAAGTGCCAGCGGCGTATTGTTTTGTCACTTCTGCCACCAACTTTCCAGCGGCGTATTGCTTTGCCTCTGCGTCCACCAACCTTCCAGCGGCGTATTGCTTTGCCTCTGCTCGCTTCAAAGTGCCAGCGGCGTATTGTTTTGTCACTTCTGCCACCAACTTTCCAGCGGCGTATTGCTTTGCCTCTGCGTCCACCAACCTTCCAGCGGCGTATTGCTTTGCCTCTGCGTCCACCAACCTTCCAGCGGCGTATTGCTTTGCCTCTGCTCGCTTCAAAGTGCCAGCGGCGTATTGTTTTGTCACTTCTGCCACCAACTTTCCAGCGGCGTATTGCTTTGCCTCTGCGTCCACCAACCTTCCAGCGGCGTATTGCTTTGCCTCTGCTCGCTTCAAAGTGCCAGCGGCGTATTGTTTTGCCACTTCTGCCACCAACTTTCCAGCGGCGTATTGCTTTGCCTCTGCGTCCACCAACCTTCCAGCGGCGTATTGCTTTGCCTCTGCGTCCACCAACCTTCCAGCGGCGTATTGCTTTGCCTCTGCTCGCTTCAAAGTGCCAGCGGCGTATTGTTTTGTCACTTCTGCCACCAACTTTCCAGCGGCGTATTGCTTTGCCTCTGCGTCCACCAACCTTCCAGCGGCGTATTGCTTTGCCTCTGCTCGCTTCAAAGTGCCAGCGGCGTATTGTTTTGTCACTTCTGCCACCAACTTTCCAGCGGCGTATTGCTTTGCCTCTGCGTCCACCAACCTTCCAGCGGCGTATTGCTTTGCCTCTGCTCGCTTCAAAGTGCCAGCGGCGTATTGTTTTGCCACTTCTGCCACCAACTTTCCAGCGGCGTATTGCTTTGCCTCTGCGTCCACCAACCTTCCAGCGGCGTATTGCTTTGCCTCTGCTCGCTTCAAAGTGCCAGCGGCGTATTGTTTTGCCACTTCTGCCACCAACTTTCCAGCGGCGTATTGCTTTGCCTCTGCGTCCACCAACCTTCCAGCGGCGTATTGCTTTGCCTCTGCTCGCTTCAAAGTGCCAGCGGCGTATTGTTTTGTCACTTCTGCCACCAACTTTCCAGCGGCGTATTGCTTTGCCTCTGCGTCCACCAACCTTCCAGCGGCGTATTGCTTTGCCTCTGCTCGCTTCAAAGTGCCAGCGGCGTATTGTTTTGCCACTTCTGCCACCAACTTTCCAGCGGCGTATTGCTTTGCCTCTGCGTCCACCAACCTTCCAGCGGCGTATTGCTTTGCCTCTGCTCGCTTCAAAGTGCCAGCGGCGTATTGTTTTGCCACTTCTGCCACCAACTTTCCAGCGGCGTATTGCTTTGCCTCTGCGTCCACCAACCTTCCAGCGGCGTATTGCTTTGCCTCTGCTCGCTTCAAAGTGCCAGCGGCGTATTGTTTTGTCACTTCTGCCACCAACCTTCCAGCGGCGTATTGCTTTGCCTCTGCGTCCACCAACCTTCCAGCGGCGTATTGCTTTGCCTCTGCTCGCTTCAAAGTGCCAGCGGCGTATTGTTTTGCCACTTCTGCCACCAACTTTCCAGCGGCGTATTGCTTTGCCTCTGCGTCCACCAACCTTCCAGCGGCGTATTGCTTTGCCTCTGCTCGCTTCAAAGTGCCAGCGGCGTATTGTTTTGTCACTTCTGCCACCAACCTTCCAGCGGCGTATTGCTTTGCCTCTGCGTCCACCAACCTTCCAGCGGCGTATTGCTTTGCCTCTGCTCGCTTCAAAGTGCCAGCGGCGTATTGTTTTGTCACTTCTGCCACCAACTTTCCAGCGGCGTATTGCTTTGCCTCTGCGTCCACCAACCTTCCAGCGGCGTAATGCTTTGCCTCTGCTCGCTTCAAAGTGCCAGCGGCGTATTGTTTTGTCACTTCTGCCACCAACTTTCCAGCGGCGTATTGCTTTGCCTCTGCGTCCACCAACCTTCCAGCGGCGTATTGCTTTGCCTCTGCTCGCTTCAAAGTGCCAGCGGCGTATTGTTTTGTCACTTCTGCCACCAACTTTCCAGCGGCGTATTGCTTTGCCTCTGCGTCCACCAACCTTCCAGCGGCGTATTGCTTTGCCTCTGCTCGCTTCAAAGTGCCAGCGGCGTATTGTTTTGCCACTTCTGCCACCAACTTTCCAGCGGCGTATTGCTTTGCCTCTGCGTCCACCAACCTTCCAGCGGCGTATTGCTTTGCCTCTGCTCGCTTCAAAGTGCCAGCGGCGTATTGTTTTGCCACTTCTGCCACCAACTTTCCAGCGGCGTATTGCTTTGCCTCTGCGTCCACCAACCTTC
>OY763899.1:14358429-14368429 GCA_963667235.1 Nomada lathburiana
AGGTTTTCCAATTTATAGTTTTGTTTTTCTTTATTTTGTTTATAAGTGCCTGTCTTATGATAGAAAGATCAATAGGTAAAACACCTGCAATCACTTGCATTGCGGCGGTAGAAGTTGTTTTACAAGCTTTAGTTATTAAAAGAAGCGTCAATCTTTGCATGGCCGAAAGTTGTTTAAAAACTTGCGTTTTTTGAACTTCGCTGTACCAGATTCCCGATCCATAAGTTACTATTGGTAAAATTACAGCTGAATAAAGTGTTTTAATTATGTTTATTTTAATGCCCCAAGTATCGCGTGAGACTCTTTTCAAGGCCATAGTCAATTTTAAAATCTTTTCTCTAATATACTTTGCATGCTCGATAAAATTTAGTTTATTGTCAATTATAATTCCTAGATATTTTGTTTTGTTTGTGTATTTTATATTTTTATCATCTATTTTAATTATTGGTAGTCTATTCTCGTTAAGTTTTCCTTTTATTAAGATTGCAATTGTTTTATCCACTGATATTTTTAATTTATGATTTCTACACCAAAGATTTATCGTATTTATTATTCTATGTGAAACAGTTTCAAGTCCTCGTCTAGAATCTCCCTTGATTAATATAGCAAGATCGTCTGCATATGCTATGATCTCAGCATCTTCATCATCAAATTCCTCTTGAAATTTCCCTAATAGGGTATCCATACACCAGCCCCACGCCGCAGGGCCGATGATGGAACCCTGGGGGCAGCCTTTTTGCATACTTTTTTCAATTTTTTCAAATTTAGATTCGACATAAACCAACCTTTTGTTAAAATAATTTTGAATTAGCTTGATTAATGTAAAACTGTTTTCTGACTTTATAATTCTATGGATGATGGCTGGCCACCATAGGCCATCAAATGCCGCTTCGATATCGACGAACAAGGCCAAAACATACTTTTTAATTGTGCTTTTAATTCCCAATTTTAATTGTAGTAATGCGTCCTCTGTAGATTTTTTCTGCCTGAAGCCGAATTGTCTTGGGTTTTCTAAATTTTTATTTTTATAGCTATCTTGTATTCTTTGTGTAATGATTCTCTCAAATAATTTTCCCATTATAGGCAATAAAGCGATTGGCCTATAAGAATTTAATTTTGATTTATCCTTTGTGGGATCTTTTAGGATTATCTTCAATTTTGAGATCTTCCACCTTTTTGGGAATATTCCTTTATACATACAATTGTTAAATAAATTATACAGTATATTATTGTCTATGTGCCATAATTTTTGTATTATTTCGATTTGAAAACAATCCCAACCTGGTGCTTTCCCGTTTTTGAATCTTTTGATTGAGTTTAAAATTTCACTATATGTAATTTCCGGTTCGATGTTAAAATTTATGTAACTTTTATTATAAACTTTCAATGCTCTTTGCTCTTCTGTCTCCTCTTCAACTTCGTCTACTGGGACACATTTTTCCAATAATTTTGTTACAGTGTCCTTCCAGCTCATAGTTAAGTCTCCAGTAGGGAGTCTTAATGAGTTCAGAAATTCATCTTTGTTTATTTTGTTCCTAATAATTTTATAAATCATACCCCATGGGTCTCTATTGCCTTCTTTTGTTACAAAGTTCTTCCAGGATTGCTTCTTATTTTTTCTTATTAATGCAGTGAACCTATTTCTTGTGATTTTGAATTTTTGCTCATATTCTAAAATAATTTGGTTATTAAAATTTAGTCTTCTTGCCCTCAACAATTGTTTTTTATTTTTATTGACTTCTTTCCTTATTTTTTCCAGGTCATCACTCCACCATGGGATAGCATTTTCTTTAGACTTCCTTCTGGGTATACTTCTGTTGCAGCACCAGGTTAGTATATTTGTAAATATTTTCTCAGCCTTATTTGGATTATATTCCTTTAATTTCATTTTTATATCCTCATTAAACTTATCTTTTACATCCTTTTCAAATTCTTCCCAATTTGCTTTTTTTAGGTTATACAACTTTTCTATTTTAATATTTCTTTTTTGGCTATTTCTTAATTCTTCTTTTTTACAACAGATCTTAAACGTTATTAAGTTGTGGTCACTTGCCATACAATAAAGGGTGACTTTCCAGTCTTTAATGTATTTACTAAAATTTTTACTGACTAGCGTTAGGTCAATATTGGAGCTTCCATTTGATGTCATATAAGTTGGGGGATTATCTTTCTCATTCAATATGATTAAGTCATTCGTGATAATAAATTCCTCCATAGCAGCTCCTCTTTCATCTTTTTCATTCGAGAACCACAATTCTGACTTAGCGTTCGAGTCTATTGTTAAAATAAATTTTTCACCCCTTATTCTTGCTAATATGTCTGTGATGTGATCCAAAAATGTGTATATTGGTAAAGAGAATTGTAAATAAATGTTAATAATATAAAAATTACATGCTTTTGTGTAAACTTTAAAATAAATGATATGTTCGCTCTTATCCGGAAAAGAGAGTATGTTGACGTTTTTATGATTAACCACTGCTGCTACCCAGGGTGTTTTTCCTGTTGGTTGTATTTTTCTTAGTACAGGGGAATTATATCCCCTTACTATGTTTTTGAACTGATAGGGTTCTTGAATGCATAGTAAATCCAGTTTTTCTTCTTTTATTATTAACTCAAGCTCCGTGGCAGCAGCAGACGCTCGTTGAGCATTAATTTGACCTATTTTTAATTCCATTTTATTTTTGTTTTATAAATTTCTAAGTATCGTATAAACTCCGGACAAGATTTATTTTTAACACTATGATTTATTTCCTTTCTCTTTGCTTTAATACAATTAATACAAACTGGTTTATCTTTTTTATTACATTCATCTCTGTTATGTTCTTTTGAACCACAATTTTCGCATAATTGATCGGGCGCATTACAAAATTTGGCTATGTGCCCATGCCCTTGGCATTTAAAGCATCTTATTGTATTATAATATTCTCTAAGTCTATAAACTCTCCACAACATATATACTTTTCCTTTATCTATAAAATCTTTATAAATCTCACTGGGGACCTGGATCACCCAATTAACTCTGTCTTCTTTTGTCTTAAAACTATGCCTAAACTCAATTTCTTTTCTTAACTCTGGCATGTTTTTAACGATATTCTCATTAATGTTTTTATTTATTAAGCTTTCTAATAATTCTTCCTTCGTATATTCCTTTTCGATGTCATAGATAATAATCGAAGGGTTTATCCTCTTCGGTTTTTCAATTTTAATTCCAATTTGGTTTAAGTTACTCTTTTTTATTATTTCAACATCATTTTTGTCTTTAACTTGTATGACGATGCCTTTCTGTTTCATTTGTCTAATCCCTTTAACTTTGAGTGTTTTACCTGTTTCTTTTAATTTATTTATAACTTCTTTCTTGATTTCTTCATTGTTCCTTGCGTCATCCTCTTTATCTGGCTTTAATAAGATCACTTCATAGTCATCCTTCTTTGTCTGTTTTGTTATTTCTTCTTTTGTACCTGGGCCTGAGGGGCCCGGAATTTTAGCTGCCATTTGTGCATACGATAATTTCTGAGTCTCATGATATTTTTCTTTTGTCTTTAAAATTTCTTTTTCCACTATTTCCTTCTGTAATATGTTCTCTAAAACTGCCCACTTGTCTAATATAAATTTGATACTTGATTTCGTAATTTTATTATTTTCGTTAAATAGGTATTCTTCTAACTTCACTCTTTCATCAAAGACTGCTTTTAATAAATTATTTTCCTGTTTTTCTTTATTTGTTTTCGCTTCAAAATTTATTGTATCAAGTCCTAAATCTCCCGTTTTTCTCCTTTTGGTTCTAGGAGTAACATTTCCTGAGGTCTCCTCGGTGGCAATGGACGAGGCCGAACTTCGCCTACTATGTCCTTTAATTACTCGCTCGGTAAGCATCTCTACTTCCACAGAGCATTCTCCTATGTCCGCTTCATCAATTTGTTTGGTTTTTTGTTTATTAAGATCCATAATTGGTCCCACGAGAGTGGTCGGAAAGGGTGGTCCACCGGGGCAGAGCCGCCATACCCCGGTAAGGCTAAATACAACCGGGTGTCGCCAGGTTCCCGGAGGTTGGTCGCTAACGGCCGGTGCTCCCACCGACCACGCCCCGGCGCTAAGTCCGGAACGCCCCTCTTCGCCGCGCACCATAGCTTGGGGTGAGGGATTTTTTATAGAGGTTGTCATCCTCGCGGACCGGCCGGTTAAGGCAAGTCCCCCGTTCCTGCGAAACATGACCACAGGTTTACGGTGTGCTAAGAGCTCGGGCACCTTGGGCTCGCTAAGACCCATACTGTGTCCATCCTTGGCTCGACCGAGGTCGAACCAAGGATAGACACAGCCCCTGAGGGGAGTAGATAGGGACAGAGGGAATCTCGTTAATCCATTCATGCGCGTCACTAATTAGATGACGAGGCATTTGGCTACCTTAAGAGAGTCATAGTTACTCCCGCCGTTTACCCGCGCTTTCTTGAATTTCTTCACGTTGACATTCAGAGCACTGGGCAGAAATCACATTGCGTCAACACCCGCGGGGGCCATCGCAATGCTTTGTTTTAATTAGACAGTCGGATTCCCCTAGTCCGTGCCAGTTCTGAGCTGAGCGTTGAATGGCGGCCGAAGAGAACGACCACGACGGAAATCCGCCACGGAAGCCTCGCAGCAAGGAAGATCCGCGGGAGGCCAAGGCACGGGACCGAGCTCGGATCCCGGTTTCGCAATAATGCGTCCGTTCACCTCGCACAGGCCCGGCACGTCGGCCAAACCCACTTCCCGACCAAGCCCGACACGCCCCGCTCCTCAGAGCCAATCCTTATTCCGAAGTTACGGATCCAATTTGCCGACTTCCCTTACCTACATTAATCTATCGACTAGAGGCTCTTTACCTTGGAGACCTGCTGCGGATATGGGTACGAACCGGCGCGACACCTCCACGTGGCCCTCTCCTGGATTTTCAAGGTCCGAGGGGAAGATCCGGACACCGCCGCAACTGCGGTGCTCTTCGCGTCCCAAACCCTATCTCCCTGCTAGAGGTTTCCAGGGAACTCGAACGCTTATACAGAAAAGAAAACTCTTCCCGGATCTCCCGACGGCGTCTCCAGGTCATTTTGGGTTACCCCGACGAACTCTCTCACGAGGGCCCGATTGGTATGCGGTTCCGCTGCCGGGTTCCGGAATAGGAACCGGATTCCCTTTCGCCCGACGGGTGTGTTTCTTAATTCATATCGTTATATGTTTTAGGACACCTCATCTACATAGGATTTCTCTTAGGGCTTAGGATCGACTGACTCGTGTGCAACGGCTGTTCACACGAAACCCTTCTCCACGTCAGTCCTCCAGGGCCTCGCTGGAGTATTTGCTACTACCACCAAGATCTGCACCGACGGCGGCTCCAGGCAGGCTCACGCCCAGACCCTTCTGCGCACACCGCCGCGACCCTCCTACTCGTCAGGGCTTCATGGAGGACGGCCACCCGAGGGCGACGCGTCCCTCCCCACTTGCCGCTGACGGCGGAGTATAGGCGCGACGCTTCAGCGCCATCCATTTTCAGGGCTAGTTGCTTCGGCAGGTGAGTTGTTACACACTCCTTAGCGGATTCCGACTTCCATGGCCACCGTCCTGCTGTCTTAAGCAACCAACGCCTTTCATGGTATCCCATAAGCGTCGACTTAGGCGCCTTAACTCTGCGTTTGGTTCATCCCACAGCGCCAGTTCTGCTTACCAAAATTGGCCCACTTGGCACTCTGATCCAAAATCTCGTGGCTTCACTATTCAAGCAAGCCAGAGATCTCACCCATTTAAAGTTTGAGAATAGGTTGAGGTCGTTTCGGCCCCAAGGCCTCTAATCATTCGCTTTACCAGATGAGACTCGCACGCGTTCACAGAGGAACGAGCGAGTGCCAGCTATCCTGAGGGAAACTTCGGAGGGAACCAGCTACTAGATGGTTCGATTAGTCTTTCGCCCCTATACCCAGTTCCGACGATCGATTTGCACGTCAGAATCGCTACGGACCTCCATCAGGGTTTCCCCTGACTTCGTCCTGACCAGGCATAGTTCACCATCTTTCGGGTCCCAACGTGTACGCTCTAGGTGCGCCTCTTCTCGCAATGAGAACGAAACGCCCCGGGAGTGCGAGGCCGCATCATATGCGAGGCCCATCCTCCCTAGGTCGACGCGGAGGCCGACCTTCACTTTCATTTCGCCTTTAGGTTTATGCATCCCAATGACTCGCGCACATGTTAGACTCCTTGGTCCGTGTTTCAAGACGGGTCCTGAGAGTACCCAAAGCAGTAGCGTCGCCGACCGGTAATTCGAAGCTTGGCCAGTCCGAGGACACCGCCTGCTAACAGCTGGTCAGGCCCGGGGACGGCACCGGGTCCGCGCCTCCGGGTTAAACTGACCTAGCTTGCGGCGGGCCTGACGCACACACATTCGAGAATGGATTGGTTGCGGCCCGATACCGTGCGAGTACCGTCGTGCAGCCGGCCAGGCGACCGAGGGTCTGCCGCGTGCGCTGAAAGCGACGCGACAGGCGCCCACTCGGACCGTAGACCGACACACAACGGGTCGCGACGTTCTACTAGGGGAGAAGTGCACGACTACGTTACCGGAACATTCAGGCCGAAGGCGGCGTGCCCCTGCGATGTAACCACGAGGGCACATTCGGAGCATCGCGCGCCAACGGGAGCCAGCCTCGTTGACGATGAATCTCCCCATTCGATCTTTTGGGTTTCTCAGGTTTACCCCTGAACGGTTTCACGTACTCTTGAACTCTCTCTTCAAAGTTCTTTTCAACTTTCCCTCACGGTACTTGTTCGCTATCGGTCTCGTGGTCGTATTTAGCCTTAGATGGAGTTTACCACCCACTTAGGGCTGCACTCTCAAGCAACCCGACTCTAAGGAGAGATCCTCCCGAAACGCGTACCGGTCGCTACGGGCCTGGCACCCTCTACGGGTAAATGGCCCCATTCAAGATGGACTTGGACGCGGTTCGACGCCACGGGATAAACGGATCCTCCCGAACACTACATTTCCCGGCGGCTGTACCGCGGGATTCAGTGCTGGGCTAATTCCTGTTCGCTCGCCGCTACTAAGGAAATCCTTGTTAGTTTCTTTTCCTCCGCTTAGTAATATGCTTAAATTCAGCGGGTAATCTCGCCTACTCTGAGGTCGTCTGTTACGTATCGAACCACGAAGCAATTTTCTGTTTCGTGATAAGGCATTTATGCACGTTGAGTGAGAAGGGTACGCAAGGTACAAAAAAAAAAAAAAAAAATAGTAGAGAAAAACGGAAAAAGAACGAAAAAAAAAAAATGGAAAAAAAAATCGCGCGAGACGCACGCTAGACATCCAATATAAATTCGAAACCGGCAACTTTTAACGTCCGTCCACTTGCGAAGAGCAGGATACATTTTATACATATATATATATATATAAAATCCTCCTTTTGCCCATTCACATTTCGGGGACTGGACGACCGGTTTTGGATGCGCGGTCTCGGCGATCGGCAAAACTAAGGGACGGCAAACCCGGGGCGACCAATTTTATATCGTCCATATTTATTTATCCGATATATATATGTGTTCGAGGGGGCCTCGCCAACGAGTATCTGATGTTCTCTGGTTCGGTTCCACCTCGTCGTCCCGTCTGTAAGAATGGTTTTTTCCTCTTTCCTTCTTCTCCCAGGCACTACACGAACGCATCCCTCTTCGTACAGTGACTCCGATCGGTCGAACGTC
Organism: Nomada lathburiana; assembly: GCA_963667235.1. Taxonomy (NCBI): domain Eukaryota; kingdom Metazoa; phylum Arthropoda; class Insecta; order Hymenoptera; family Apidae; genus Nomada; species Nomada lathburiana. The sequence goes on from OY763899.1 coordinate 14,366,143, forward strand.
CACAATCGGGGTACCGAAACGTCGGAAGCAGAGCGCTAACTCGAGAACACGCGTAGGCAAGCTCCCCGTAGCACGGTTGGCGAAACGCGCGGACAATCGACGAACGTGGCTGGGTGGTCAAAGGCGCGGCGGGCAGATAAGGCAGAGGGAGAATGAGAGAGAGACAGGCGAGACGACGGGGAATCGTTTCATCCCGTTACAGTACTCGTGTGGACGCTGTCTTCTCTTTCCTCTCGCTCACTTTCCTTCCTCTCGATAACCGCACGGCGCGCATCGACCGACATCCCAATGCATCAACGTTCGAGGATACCGCGGCGTAAAACACCACCGGTGCACAGAGAGACATGGCACTAGGTGACCAGAGGCACGTCAAACTTCCAACGACGACCCTCGCGATATGTGTGCATATCGACGCAAGAGTATGTAACAACAGGGTTTTGCGAACGGTGCCAAGAAAAATAGAAAAAATTCTCACACATTCAATAACGACGGGGAAGGTAAAACACCACCTCCCAAAAGATACCTGGGGCCCTGTGTTTCACGAACACATCATCAGGGACGATCAGGTCGCTCTCCTTCGAGCCCTTCCGTTCTGCCGTGCTCTTTTTCCAAATTTCATTCTCCTCCATTACACTCTCTCTATCTATCTTTATACATTTTTTTTCACTTCTCTCTCACGGACCGAGTTTCAATTTCGCGATGAAATCTGTCCTCTCGGTCGCGCGCAAAGATTCGTTTCGGGCGACGTCGGGAGCGCGGTCTTTAAATACGCGGGCACCATGTCCAGGGTGAAAGCGACCGCTTAAAGAGGTCGTCAGTTCACCCAGGGGGGCCACGCGCCCGCGACAAACGCCGACGAACGTCCAACAATCGCTCGTACGCCGCGAAAGTCTCAACATTCCCCTATCATCATCTCCTTTCTTCCTTCCGAACGCCCGATACCAGTAACGTTCTACGCGAACGACGACGGGGATCCTTCGGAATTGGAAAAGAAACGGGGGTTCAAGAGAGAGCGAACGCAACGCAAGCAGTATTTTGTTACGTGAACGACCCTCAGCCAGGCGTGGTCCAGGATTTGGAATCCGTGGACCGCAATGTGCGTTCGAAATGTCGATGTTCATGTGTCCTGCAGTTCACACGTTGACGCGCAATTAGCTGCGTTCTTCATCGACCCACGAGCCAAGTGATCCACCGTTCAGGGTAATCGTATATAATTTTATTCATATTGTGTTTTTTGTTTCAATCCCTCTGGTACTTCGTTTCGAAATAAACAGAGACCCTACGCAACACGCCAGCGCGCGCGCGAAGCGAGGGCGTCGCCACCGCCTCGGGGTTCGTATAGAACCCCATAGGAGACGAAAATTGTTGACGACACGATCAGGTCCAATGACGAAGCACGCCGGGAGACAACGCTGACGCGTTTCCCCTAACGGCCGGGCGCAGAGTACATTATGGTAAATGAACCGTCGAATGTCACGGGGTCGAGAGGAACGGCGGGAGATTTCCCGACACTGTTTATCCTCCGACTCGCCGCGCGACTTCGAGAACGCACGCGGATAACGACGCGCAGCGCCCTTGGTTCGATCATACGGTCTCCGTGTTGTTGACGGGAGAATATTATATAATTTTTGTCAAGAGAAGGAGACGAGCGAAACACGCTGCCCCGGATAGCCTCGAGTCGGTCTTGCGTCCCAATTATTCCGTACGAGAACAACGGTGTTATTCTCGTTTAAACGGCATGGGTGTCCGACGCACGAGCTGCGAGTTACCGAAGCCGGTTCCATATATACCCCCGAAGCACCACTTCCCTCGATTTATTATTTCATTCTCTTCCGCCTCTTTCACAGGATACAGATATGTGTATCGAACCTTTAAATTAACGGGCGCACAATCAACGACGATATGCGTGTAATTCGATTTTCGTTCCAGGTTACCCGATCCGTGCACGATAAAATCGAGCACAGTTTCGTATTCAATTGGACGCAAAATTTCCTTCACAGGACACAACACGGAATAGGGAGCACGCAACCAACGGGGCGATATTTCCCTCGGTAGAAAGAAACAAAAAAGAAAGAAAGAAAAAGAGGAGAAGGAAAAGAGCGTTCGACAATGTTATATTATTCCCTTCTCTACACACTCTCTCTATCCATCCTTCTGCCTTTCCACCAAGGTACTTACCGGCGCTCGCGCTGGAAGAGATCCTCTCTCCGATGTGTCCTCTTGTGAGAGGAACTCGGGAAACGTATTACACGATCGGACAAGAAGAACAGCGAAGAACGTTGGTCTC
>OY763899.1:14370929-14385929 GCA_963667235.1 Nomada lathburiana
CAACTCTACAATTTCGTTATCGACGTCGTCGGCTCTCTCGGAGGACCGATCGACGAGGCATGATTGTGTTTTTAAATAATTCTGCGTTGTTTCCATAATTAACATTTCGCCTTTCAACGCTTTATATATAATATATATATATATTTCGTATATAAACCTTTGAAAACCTTCCTCTCCTCGTGCAAAAGTGCCTCGGCAACATTAGCACGCCCAAACTTTTATAATATTCGTTACATCGCCAAAAGACGAGAAAATTTTGTTTTTTTACTTCCTATCGCTCGAAGCGGAAGAGTTGATGCTCAGTTAGTACGAGTATAACGCCGCAGCGAAGATACAAGTCACCTGCGAGAACCTCGCTCGCCACAATAGGGCCATTCGGTCTATGACACCGACCCGTGGCAATGCTGTACAGAGAGTATACATTTCGTCCAACGTACGTGTAGACGACGAAAATTGAGTGGCCACGCAATGGAACCAGCCCAGATACGATATTCTGAACACCGGTGAACTGTATCTCAGCCGAGGCCGTAGTACAGACACGCGATGCAACGCCCCAGCCGCTCGTCCCTTTCGGTACGCTCGCCGGCTACCTCTCTCTTATAGGTACGGAACGGCCGCCGGGGACGCCGGCGCCGCACGGTCTTATGCACGGGACCATACGGGGCGAAATCGTCGCAACGGGAGGATTTTCCCAACGACTTCCAACAAGCTCGTGCATTACCGAACAATCGATATTAACATTGTTCCCACGGATAAACATTCTTAATTTACATATTTAACAACAAAAAATTTTATTTTCTCGATTATCGAATTTCAAGTTTCGGCGGCGTATTGCTTTGCCCCACCTGGCTTCCAACTACATAATTAACAAAGAAATTGACAAACTAACTAACTAACTAACTAACTAACTAACTAACTAACTAACCAACTAACTAACTAACTAACTAACTAACCAACCAACTAACCAACCAACTAACTAACTAACTAACAAACTAACTAACTAACTAACTAACTAACTAACTAACTAACTAAATAACTAACTAAATAAATAAATAACTAACCAACTATCCAACTAACTAACTAAATAACTAACTAACCAGCGGCGTATTGCTTTGCCTCTGCACGCTTCTAAGTGCCAGCGGCGTATTGCTTTGCCTCTGCGTCCACCAACCTTCCAGCGGCGTATTGCTTTGCCTCTGCTCGCTTCAAAGTGCCAGCGGCGTATTGTTTTGCCACTTCTGCCACCAACTTTCCAGCGGCGTATTGATTTGCCTCTGCGTCCACCAACCTTCCAGCGGCGTATTGCTTTGCCTCTGCTCGCTTCAAAGTGCCAGCGGCGTATTGTTTTGCCACTTCTGCCACCAACTTTCCAGCGGCGTATTGCTTTGCCTCTGCGTCCACCAACCTTCCAGCGGCGTATTGCTTTGCCTCTGCTCGCTTCAAAGTGCCAGCGGCGTATTGTTTTGCCACTTCTGCCACCAACTTTCCAGCGGCGTATTGCTTTGCCACTGCGTCCACCAACCTTCCAGCGGCGTATTGCTTTGCCTCTGCACGCTTCTAAGTGCCAGCGGCGTATTGCTTTGCCTCTGCGTCCACCAACCTTCCAGCGGCGTATTGCTTTGCCTCTGCGTCCACCAACCTTCCAGCGGCGTATTGCTTTGCCTCTGCTCGCTTCAAAGTGCCAGCGGCGTATTGTTTTGCCACTTCTGCCACCAACTTTCCAGCGGCGTATTGCTTTGCCTCTGCGTCCACCAACCTTCCAGCGGCGTATTGCTTTGCCTCTGCTCGCTTCAAAGTGCCAGCGGCGTATTGTTTTGTCACTTCTGCCACCAACTTTCCAGCGGCGTATTGCTTTGCCTCTGCGTCCACCAACCTTCCAGCGGCGTATTGCTTTGCCTCTGCTCGCTTCAAAGTGCCAGCGGCGTATTGTTTTGTCACTTCTGCCACCAACTTTCCAGCGGCGTATTGCTTTGCCTCTGCGTCCACCAACCTTCCAGCGGCGTATTGCTTTGCCTCTGCTCGCTTCTAAGTGCCAGCGGCGTATTGTTTTGCCACTTCTGCCACCAACTTTCCAGCGGCGTATTGGTTTGCCTCTGCGTCCACCAACCTTCCAGCGGCGTATTGCTTTGCCTCTGCTCGCTTCAAAGTGCCAGCGGCGTATTGTTTTGTCACTTCTGCCACCAACTTTCCAGCGGCGTATTGCTTTGCCACTGCGTCCACCAACCTTCCAGCGGCGTATTGCTTTGCCTCTGCTCGCTTCAAAGTGCCAGCGGCGTATTGTTTTGCCACTTCTGCCACCAACTTTCCAGCGGCGTATTGCTTTGCCTCTGCGTCCACCAACCTTCCAGCGGCGTATTGCTTTGCCTCTGCTCGCTTCAAAGTGCCAGCGGCGTATTGTTTTGCCACTTCTGCCACCAACTTTCCAGCGGCGTATTGCTTTGCCTCTGCGTCCACCAACCTTCCAGCGGCGTATTGCTTTGCCTCTGCTCGCTTCAAAGTGCCAGCGGCGTATTGTTTTGTCACTTCTGCCACCAACTTTCCAGCGGCGTATTGCTTTGCCTCTGCGTCCACCAACCTTCCAGCGGCGTATTGCTTTGCCTCTGCTCGCTTCAAAGTGCCAGCGGCGTATTGTTTTGTCACTTCTGCCACCAACTTTCCAGCGGCGTATTGCTTTGCCTCTGCGTCCACCAACCTTCCAGCGGCGTATTGCTTTGCCTCTGCTCGCTTCAAAGTGCCAGCGGCGTATTGTTTTGCCACTTCTGCCACCAACTTTCCAGCGGCGTATTGCTTTGCCTCTGCGTCCACCAACCTTCCAGCGGCGTATTGCTTTGCCTCTGCTCGCTTCAAAGTGCCAGCGGCGTATTGTTTTGTCACTTCTGCCACCAACTTTCCAGCGGCGTATTGCTTTGCCTCTGCGTCCACCAACCTTCCAGCGGCGTATTGCTTTGCCTCTGCTCGCTTCAAAGTGCCAGCGGCGTATTGTTTTGCCACTTCTGCCACCAACTTTCCAGCGGCGTATTGCTTTGCCTCTGCGTCCACCAACCTTCCAGCGGCGTATTGCTTTGCCTCTGCTCGCTTCAAAGTGCCAGCGGCGTATTGTTTTGCCACTTCTGCCACCAACTTTCCAGCGGCGTATTGCTTTGCCTCTGCGTCCACCAACCTTCCAGCGGCGTATTGCTTTGCCTCTGCTCGCTTCAAAGTGCCAGCGGCGTATTGTTTTGTCACTTCTGCCACCAACTTTCCAGCGGCGTATTGCTTTGCCTCTGCGTCCACCAACCTTCCAGCGGCGTATTGCTTTGCCTCTGCTCGCTTCAAAGTGCCAGCGGCGTATTGTTTTGTCACTTCTGCCACCAACTTTCCAGCGGCGTATTGCTTTGCCTCTGCGTCCACCAACCTTCCAGCGGCGTATTGCTTTGCCTCTGCTCGCTTCAAAGTGCCAGCGGCGTATTGTTTTGCCACTTCTGCCACCAACTTTCCAGCGGCGTATTGCTTTGCCTCTGCGTCCACCAACCTTCCAGCGGCGTATTGCTTTGCCTCTGCTCGCTTCAAAGTGCCAGCGGCGTATTGTTTTGTCACTTCTGCCACCAACTTTCCAGCGGCGTATTGCTTTGCCTCTGCGTCCACCAACCTTCCAGCGGCGTATTGCTTTGCCTCTGCTCGCTTCAAAGTGCCAGCGGCGTATTGTTTTGTCACTTCTGCCACCAACTTTCCAGCGGCGTATTGCTTTGCCTCTGCGTCCACCAACCTTCCAGCGGCGTATTGCTTTGCCTCTGCTCGCTTCAAAGTGCCAGCGGCGTATTGTTTTGCCACTTCTGCCACCAACTTTCCAGCGGCGTATTGCTTTGCCTCTGCGTCCACCAACCTTCCAGCGGCGTATTGCTTTGCCTCTGCTCGCTTCAAAGTGCCAGCGGCGTATTGTTTTGTCACTTCTGCCACCAACTTTCCAGCGGCGTATTGCTTTGCCTCTGCGTCCACCAACCTTCCAGCGGCGTATTGCTTTGCCTCTGCTCGCTTCAAAGTGCCAGCGGCGTATTGTTTTGTCACTTCTGCCACCAACTTTCCAGCGGCGTATTGCTTTGCCTCTGCGTCCACCAACCTTCCAGCGGCGTATTGCTTTGCCTCTGCTCGCTTCAAAGTGCCAGCGGCGTATTGTTTTGCCACTTCTGCCACCAACTTTCCAGCGGCGTATTGCTTTGCCTCTGCGTCCACCAACCTTCCAGCGGCGTATTGCTTTGCCTCTGCTCGCTTCAAAGTGCCAGCGGCGTATTGTTTTGTCACTTCTGCCACCAACTTTCCAGCGGCGTATTGCTTTGCCTCTGCGTCCACCAACCTTCCAGCGGCGTATTGCTTTGCCTCTGCTCGCTTCAAAGTGCCAGCGGCGTATTGTTTTGCCACTTCTGCCACCAACTTTCCAGCGGCGTATTGCTTTGCCTCTGCGTCCACCAACCTTCCAGCGGCGTATTGCTTTGCCACTGCGTCCACCAACCTTCCAGCGGCGTATTGCTTTGCCTCTGCTCGCTTCAAAGTGCCAGCGGCGTATTGTTTTGCCACTTCTGCCACCAACTTTCCAGCGGCGTATTGCTTTGCCTCTGCGTCCACCAACCTTCCAGCGGCGTATTGCTTTGCCTCTGCTCGCTTCAAAGTGCCAGCGGCGTATTGTTTTGCCACTTCTGCCACCAACCTTCCAGCGGCGTATTGCTTTGCCTCTGCTCGCTTCAAAGTGCCAGCGGCGTATTGCTTTTGTCGATCGTACAACCAAGTGCCAGCGGCGTATTGCTTTTGTCGATCGTACAACCAAGTGCCAGCGGCGTATTTGTTTTGTCGATCGTACAACCAAGTGCCAGCGGCGTATTGCTTTTGTCGATCGTACAACCAAGTGCCAGCGGCGTATTGCTTTTGTCGATCGTACAACCAAGTGCCAGCGGCGTATTGCTTTTGTCGATCGTACAACCAAGTGCCAGCGGCGTATTTGTTTTGTCGATCGTACAACCAAGTGCCAGCGGCGTATTGCTTTTGTCGATCGTACAACCAAGTGCCAGCGGCGTATTGCTTTTGTCGATCGTACAACCAAGTGCCAGCGGCGTATTTGTTTTGTCGATCGTACAACCAAGTGCCAGCGGCGTATTGCTTTTGTCGATCGTACAACCAAGTGCCAGCGGCGTATTTGTTTTGTCGATCGTACAACCAAGTGCCAGCGGCGTATTTGTTTTGTCGATCGTACAACCAAGTGCCAGCGGCGTATTGCTTTTGTCGATCGTACAACCAAGTGCCAGCGGCGTATTGCTTTTGTCGATCGTACAACCAAGTGCCAGCGGCGTATTGCTTTTGTCGATCGTACAACCAAGTGCCAGCGGCGTATTTGTTTTGTCGATCGTACAACCAAGTGCCAGCGGCGTATTTGTTTTGTCGATCGTACAACCAAGTGCCAGCGGCGTATTGCTTTTGTCGATCGTACAACCAAGTGCCAGCGGCGTATTTGTTTTGTCGATCGTACAACCAAGTGCCAGCGGCGTATTGCTTTTGTCGATCGTACAACCAAGTGCCAGCGGCGTATTGCTTTTGTCGATCGTACAACCAAGTGCCAGCGGCGTATTTGTTTTGTCGATCGTACAACCAAGTGCCAGCGGCGTATTGCTTTTGTCGATCGTACAACCAAGTGCCAGCGGCGTATTGCTTTTGTCGATCGTACAACCAAGTGCCAGCGGCGTATTGCTTTTGTCGATCGTACAACCAAGTGCCAGCGGCGTATTTGTTTTGTCGATCGTACAACCAAGTGCCAGCGGCGTATTGCTTTTGTCGATCGTACAACCAAGTGCCAGCGGCGTATTGCTTTTGTCGATCGTACAACCAAGTGCCAGCGGCGTATTTGTTTTGTCGATCGTACAACCAAGTGCCAGCGGCGTATTGCTTTTGTCGATCGTACAACCAAGTGCCAGCGGCGTATTTGTTTTGTCGATCGTACAACCAAGTGCCAGCGGCGTATTTGTTTTGTCGATCGTACAACCAAGTGCCAGCGGCGTATTGCTTTTGTCGATCGTACAACCAAGTGCCAGCGGCGTATTGCTTTTGTCGATCGTACAACCAAGTGCCAGCGGCGTATTGCTTTGCCTCTGCGTCCACCAACCTTCCAGCGGCGTATTGCTTTGCCTCTGCTCGCTTCAAAGTGCCAGCGGCGTATTGTTTTGTCACTTCTGCCACCAACTTTCCAGCGGCGTATTGCTTTGCCTCTGCGTCCACCAACCTTCCAGCGGCGTATTGCTTTGCCTCTGCTCGCTTCAAAGTGCCAGCGGCGTATTGTTTTGCCACTTCTGCCACCAACTTTCCAGCGGCGTATTGCTTTGCCTCTGCGTCCACCAACCTTCCAGCGGCGTATTGTTTTGCCTCTGCTCGCTTCAAAGTGCCAGCGGCGTATTGTTTTGTCACTTCTGCCACCAACTTTCCAGCGGCGTATTGCTTTGCCTCTGCGTCCACCAACCTTCCAGCGGCGTATTGCTTTGCCTCTGCTCGCTTCAAAGTGCCAGCGGCGTATTGTTTTGCCGCTTCTGCCACCAACTTTCCAGCGGCGTATTGCTTTGCCTCTGCGTCCACCAACCTTCCAGCGGCGTATTGCTTTGCCTCTGCTCGCTTCAAAGTGCCAGCGGCGTATTGCTTTTGTCGATCGTACAACCAAGTGCCAGCGGCGTATTGCTTTTGTCGATCGTACAACCAAGTGCCAGCGGCGTATTGCTTTTGTCGATCGTACAACCAAGTGCCAGCGGCGTATTGATTTTGTCGATCGTACAACCAAGTGCCAGCGGCGTATTGCTTTTGTCGATCGTACAACCAAGTGCCAGCGGCGTATTTGTTTTGTCGATCGTACAACCAAGTGCCAGCGGCGTATTGCTTTTGTCGATCGTACAACCAAGTGCCAGCGGCGTATTGCTTTTGTCGATCGTACAACCAAGTGCCAGCGGCGTATTGCTTTGCCTCTGCGTCCACCAACCTTCCAGCGGCGTATTGCTTTGCCTCTGCTCGCTTCAAAGTGCCAGCGGCGTATTGTTTTGTCACTTCTGCCACCAACTTTCCAGCGGCGTATTGCTTTGCCTCTGCGTCCACCAACCTTCCAGCGGCGTATTGCTTTGCCTCTGCTCGCTTCAAAGTGCCAGCGGCGTATTGTTTTGTCACTTCTGCCACCAACTTTCCAGCGGCGTATTGCTTTGCCTCTGCGTCCACCAACCTTCCAGCGGCGTATTGCTTTGCCTCTGCTCGCTTCAAAGTGCCAGCGGCGTATTGTTTTGCCACTTCTGCCACCAACTTTCCAGCGGCGTATTGCTTTGCCTCTGCGTCCACCAACCTTCCAGCGGCGTATTGCTTTGCCTCTGCTCGCTTCAAAGTGCCAGCGGCGTATTGTTTTGTCACTTCTGCCACCAACTTTCCAGCGGCGTATTGCTTTGCCTCTGCGTCCACCAACCTTCCAGCGGCGTATTGCTTTGCCTCTGCTCGCTTCAAAGTGCCAGCGGCGTATTGTTTTGTCACTTCTGCCACCAACTTTCCAGCGGCGTATTGCTTTGCCTCTGCGTCCACCAACCTTCCAGCGGCGTATTGCTTTGCCTCTGCTCGCTTCAAAGTGCCAGCGGCGTATTGTTTTGCCACTTCTGCCACCAACTTTCCAGCGGCGTATTGCTTTGCCTCTGCGTCCACCAACCTTCCAGCGGCGTATTGCTTTGCCTCTGCTCGCTTCAAAGTGCCAGCGGCGTATTGTTTTGTCACTTCTGCCACCAACTTTCCAGCGGCGTATTGCTTTGCCTCTGCGTCCACCAACCTTCCAGCGGCGTATTGCTTTGCCTCTGCTCGCTTCAAAGTGCCAGCGGCGTATTGTTTTGTCACTTCTGCCACCAACTTTCCAGCGGCGTATTGCTTTGCCTCTGCGTCCACCAACCTTCCAGCGGCGTATTGCTTTGCCTCTGCTCGCTTCAAAGTGCCAGCGGCGTATTGTTTTGCCACTTCTGCCACCAACTTTCCAGCGGCGTATTGCTTTGCCTCTGCGTCCACCAACCTTCCAGCGGCGTATTGCTTTGCCTCTGCTCGCTTCAAAGTGCCAGCGGCGTATTGTTTTGTCACTTCTGCCACCAACTTTCCAGCGGCGTATTGCTTTGCCTCTGCGTCCACCAACCTTCCAGCGGCGTATTGCTTTGCCTCTGCTCGCTTCAAAGTGCCAGCGGCGTATTGTTTTGCCACTTCTGCCACCAACTTTCCAGCGGCGTATTGCTTTGCCTCTGCGTCCACCAACCTTCCAGCGGCGTATTGCTTTGCCACTGCGTCCACCAACCTTCCAGCGGCGTATTGCTTTGCCTCTGCTCGCTTCAAAGTGCCAGCGGCGTATTGTTTTGCCACTTCTGCCACCAACTTTCCAGCGGCGTATTGCTTTGCCTCTGCGTCCACCAACCTTCCAGCGGCGTATTGCTTTGCCTCTGCTCGCTTCAAAGTGCCAGCGGCGTATTGTTTTGCCACTTCTGCCACCAACCTTCCAGCGGCGTATTGCTTTGCCTCTGCTCGCTTCAAAGTGCCAGCGGCGTATTGCTTTTGTCGATCGTACAACCAAGTGCCAGCGGCGTATTGCTTTTGTCGATCGTACAACCAAGTGCCAGCGGCGTATTTGTTTTGTCGATCGTACAACCAAGTGCCAGCGGCGTATTGCTTTTGTCGATCGTACAACCAAGTGCCAGCGGCGTATTGCTTTTGTCGATCGTACAACCAAGTGCCAGCGGCGTATTGCTTTTGTCGATCGTACAACCAAGTGCCAGCGGCGTATTTGTTTTGTCGATCGTACAACCAAGTGCCAGCGGCGTATTGCTTTTGTCGATCGTACAACCAAGTGCCAGCGGCGTATTGCTTTTGTCGATCGTACAACCAAGTGCCAGCGGCGTATTTGTTTTGTCGATCGTACAACCAAGTGCCAGCGGCGTATTGCTTTTGTCGATCGTACAACCAAGTGCCAGCGGCGTATTTGTTTTGTCGATCGTACAACCAAGTGCCAGCGGCGTATTTGTTTTGTCGATCGTACAACCAAGTGCCAGCGGCGTATTGCTTTTGTCGATCGTACAACCAAGTGCCAGCGGCGTATTGCTTTTGTCGATCGTACAACCAAGTGCCAGCGGCGTATTGCTTTTGTCGATCGTACAACCAAGTGCCAGCGGCGTATTTGTTTTGTCGATCGTACAACCAAGTGCCAGCGGCGTATTTGTTTTGTCGATCGTACAACCAAGTGCCAGCGGCGTATTGCTTTTGTCGATCGTACAACCAAGTGCCAGCGGCGTATTTGTTTTGTCGATCGTACAACCAAGTGCCAGCGGCGTATTGCTTTTGTCGATCGTACAACCAAGTGCCAGCGGCGTATTGCTTTTGTCGATCGTACAACCAAGTGCCAGCGGCGTATTTGTTTTGTCGATCGTACAACCAAGTGCCAGCGGCGTATTGCTTTTGTCGATCGTACAACCAAGTGCCAGCGGCGTATTGCTTTTGTCGATCGTACAACCAAGTGCCAGCGGCGTATTGCTTTTGTCGATCGTACAACCAAGTGCCAGCGGCGTATTTGTTTTGTCGATCGTACAACCAAGTGCCAGCGGCGTATTGCTTTTGTCGATCGTACAACCAAGTGCCAGCGGCGTATTGCTTTTGTCGATCGTACAACCAAGTGCCAGCGGCGTATTTGTTTTGTCGATCGTACAACCAAGTGCCAGCGGCGTATTGCTTTTGTCGATCGTACAACCAAGTGCCAGCGGCGTATTTGTTTTGTCGATCGTACAACCAAGTGCCAGCGGCGTATTTGTTTTGTCGATCGTACAACCAAGTGCCAGCGGCGTATTGCTTTTGTCGATCGTACAACCAAGTGCCAGCGGCGTATTGCTTTTGTCGATCGTACAACCAAGTGCCAGCGGCGTATTGCTTTGCCTCTGCGTCCACCAACCTTCCAGCGGCGTATTGCTTTGCCTCTGCTCGCTTCAAAGTGCCAGCGGCGTATTGTTTTGTCACTTCTGCCACCAACTTTCCAGCGGCGTATTGCTTTGCCTCTGCGTCCACCAACCTTCCAGCGGCGTATTGCTTTGCCTCTGCTCGCTTCAAAGTGCCAGCGGCGTATTGTTTTGCCACTTCTGCCACCAACTTTCCAGCGGCGTATTGCTTTGCCTCTGCGTCCACCAACCTTCCAGCGGCGTATTGTTTTGCCTCTGCTCGCTTCAAAGTGCCAGCGGCGTATTGTTTTGTCACTTCTGCCACCAACTTTCCAGCGGCGTATTGCTTTGCCTCTGCGTCCACCAACCTTCCAGCGGCGTATTGCTTTGCCTCTGCTCGCTTCAAAGTGCCAGCGGCGTATTGTTTTGCCGCTTCTGCCACCAACTTTCCAGCGGCGTATTGCTTTGCCTCTGCGTCCACCAACCTTCCAGCGGCGTATTGCTTTGCCTCTGCTCGCTTCAAAGTGCCAGCGGCGTATTGCTTTTGTCGATCGTACAACCAAGTGCCAGCGGCGTATTGCTTTTGTCGATCGTACAACCAAGTGCCAGCGGCGTATTGCTTTTGTCGATCGTACAACCAAGTGCCAGCGGCGTATTGATTTTGTCGATCGTACAACCAAGTGCCAGCGGCGTATTGCTTTTGTCGATCGTACAACCAAGTGCCAGCGGCGTATTTGTTTTGTCGATCGTACAACCAAGTGCCAGCGGCGTATTGCTTTTGTCGATCGTACAACCAAGTGCCAGCGGCGTATTGCTTTTGTCGATCGTACAACCAAGTGCCAGCGGCGTATTGCTTTGCCTCTGCGTCCACCAACCTTCCAGCGGCGTATTGCTTTGCCTCTGCTCGCTTCAAAGTGCCAGCGGCGTATTGTTTTGTCACTTCTGCCACCAACTTTCCAGCGGCGTATTGCTTTGCCTCTGCGTCCACCAACCTTCCAGCGGCGTATTGCTTTGCCTCTGCTCGCTTCAAAGTGCCAGCGGCGTATTGTTTTGTCACTTCTGCCACCAACTTTCCAGCGGCGTATTGCTTTGCCTCTGCGTCCACCAACCTTCCAGCGGCGTATTGCTTTGCCTCTGCTCGCTTCAAAGTGCCAGCGGCGTATTGTTTTGCCACTTCTGCCACCAACTTTCCAGCGGCGTATTGCTTTGCCTCTGCGTCCACCAACCTTCCAGCGGCGTATTGCTTTGCCTCTGCTCGCTTCAAAGTGCCAGCGGCGTATTGTTTTGTCACTTCTGCCACCAACTTTCCAGCGGCGTATTGCTTTGCCTCTGCGTCCACCAACCTTCCAGCGGCGTATTGCTTTGCCTCTGCTCGCTTCAAAGTGCCAGCGGCGTATTGTTTTGTCACTTCTGCCACCAACTTTCCAGCGGCGTATTGCTTTGCCTCTGCGTCCACCAACCTTCCAGCGGCGTATTGCTTTGCCTCTGCTCGCTTCAAAGTGCCAGCGGCGTATTGTTTTGCCACTTCTGCCACCAACTTTCCAGCGGCGTATTGCTTTGCCTCTGCGTCCACCAACCTTCCAGCGGCGTATTGCTTTGCCTCTGCTCGCTTCAAAGTGCCAGCGGCGTATTGTTTTGTCACTTCTGCCACCAACTTTCCAGCGGCGTATTGCTTTGCCTCTGCGTCCACCAACCTTCCAGCGGCGTATTGCTTTGCCTCTGCTCGCTTCAAAGTGCCAGCGGCGTATTGTTTTGCCACTTCTGCCACCAACTTTCCAGCGGCGTATTGCTTTGCCTCTGCGTCCACCAACCTTCCAGCGGCGTATTGCTTTGCCTCTGCTCGCTTCAAAGTGCCAGCGGCGTATTGTTTTGCCACTTCTGCCACCAACTTTCCAGCGGCGTATTGCTTTGCCTCTGCGTCCACCAACCTTCCAGCGGCGTATTGCTTTGCCTCTGCTCGCTTCAAAGTGCCAGCGGCGTATTGTTTTGTCACTTCTGCCACCAACTTTCCAGCGGCGTATTGCTTTGCCTCTGCGTCCACCAACCTTCCAGCGGCGTATTGCTTTGCCTCTGCTCGCTTCAAAGTGCCAGCGGCGTATTGTTTTGTCACTTCTGCCACCAACTTTCCAGCGGCGTATTGCTTTGCCTCTGCGTCCACCAACCTTCCAGCGGCGTATTGCTTTGCCTCTGCTCGCTTCAAAGTGCCAGCGGCGTATTGTTTTGCCACTTCTGCCACCAACTTTCCAGCGGCGTATTGCTTTGCCTCTGCGTCCACCAACCTTCCAGCGGCGTATTGCTTTGCCTCTGCTCGCTTCAAAGTGCCAGCGGCGTATTGTTTTGTCACTTCTGCCACCAACTTTCCAGCGGCGTATTGCTTTGCCTCTGCGTCCACCAACCTTCCAGCGGCGTATTGCTTTGCCTCTGCTCGCTTCAAAGTGCCAGCGGCGTATTGTTTTGTCACTTCTGCCACCAACTTTCCAGCGGCGTATTGCTTTGCCTCTGCGTCCACCAACCTTCCAGCGGCGTATTGCTTTGCCTCTGCTCGCTTCAAAGTGCCAGCGGCGTATTGTTTTGCCACTTCTGCCACCAACTTTCCAGCGGCGTATTGCTTTGCCTCTGCGTCCACCAACCTTCCAGCGGCGTATTGCTTTGCCTCTGCTCGCTTCAAAGTGCCAGCGGCGTATTGTTTTGTCACTTCTGCCACCAACTTTCCAGCGGCGTATTGCTTTGCCTCTGCGTCCACCAACCTTCCAGCGGCGTATTGCTTTGCCTCTGCTCGCTTCAAAGTGCCAGCGGCGTATTGTTTTGTCACTTCTGCCACCAACTTTCCAGCGGCGTATTGCTTTGCCTCTGCGTCCACCAACCTTCCAGCGGCGTATTGCTTTGCCTCTGCTCGCTTCAAAGTGCCAGCGGCGTATTGTTTTGCCACTTCTGCCACCAACTTTCCAGCGGCGTATTGCTTTGCCTCTGCGTCCACCAACCTTCCAGCGGCGTATTGCTTTGCCTCTGCTCGCTTCAAAGTGCCAGCGGCGTATTGTTTTGTCACTTCTGCCACCAACTTTCCAGCGGCGTATTGCTTTGCCTCTGCGTCCACCAACCTTCCAGCGGCGTATTGCTTTGCCTCTGCTCGCTTCAAAGTGCCAGCGGCGTATTGTTTTGCCACTTCTGCCACCAACTTTCCAGCGGCGTATTGCTTTGCCTCTGCGTCCACCAACCTTCCAGCGGCGTATTGCTTTGCCACTGCGTCCACCAACCTTCCAGCGGCGTATTGCTTTGCCTCTGCTCGCTTCAAAGTGCCAGCGGCGTATTGTTTTGCCACTTCTGCCACCAACTTTCCAGCGGCGTATTGCTTTGCCTCTGCGTCCACCAACCTTCCAGCGGCGTATTGCTTTGCCTCTGCTCGCTTCAAAGTGCCAGCGGCGTATTGTTTTGCCACTTCTGCCACCAACCTTCCAGCGGCGTATTGCTTTGCCTCTGCTCGCTTCAAAGTGCCAGCGGCGTATTGCTTTTGTCGATCGTACAACCAAGTGCCAGCGGCGTATTGCTTTTGTCGATCGTACAACCAAGTGCCAGCGGCGTATTTGTTTTGTCGATCGTACAACCAAGTGCCAGCGGCGTATTGCTTTTGTCGATCGTACAACCAAGTGCCAGCGGCGTATTGCTTTTGTCGATCGTACAACCAAGTGCCAGCGGCGTATTGCTTTTGTCGATCGTACAACCAAGTGCCAGCGGCGTATTTGTTTTGTCGATCGTACAACCAAGTGCCAGCGGCGTATTGCTTTTGTCGATCGTACAACCAAGTGCCAGCGGCGTATTGCTTTTGTCGATCGTACAACCAAGTGCCAGCGGCGTATTTGTTTTGTCGATCGTACAACCAAGTGCCAGCGGCGTATTGCTTTTGTCGATCGTACAACCAAGTGCCAGCGGCGTATTTGTTTTGTCGATCGTACAACCAAGTGCCAGCGGCGTATTTGTTTTGTCGATCGTACAACCAAGTGCCAGCGGCGTATTGCTTTTGTCGATCGTACAACCAAGTGCCAGCGGCGTATTGCTTTTGTCGATCGTACAACCAAGTGCCAGCGGCGTATTGCTTTTGTCGATCGTACAACCAAGTGCCAGCGGCGTATTTGTTTTGTCGATCGTACAACCAAGTGCCAGCGGCGTATTTGTTTTGTCGATCGTACAACCAAGTGCCAGCGGCGTATTGCTTTTGTCGATCGTACAACCAAGTGCCAGCGGCGTATTTGTTTTGTCGATCGTACAACCAAGTGCCAGCGGCGTATTGCTTTTGTCGATCGTACAACCAAGTGCCAGCGGCGTATTGCTTTTGTCGATCGTACAACCAAGTGCCAGCGGCGTATTTGTTTTGTCGATCGTACAACCAAGTGCCAGCGGCGTATTGCTTTTGTCGATCGTACAACCAAGTGCCAGCGGCGTATTGCTTTTGTCGATCGTACAACCAAGTGCCAGCGGCGTATTGCTTTTGTCGATCGTACAACCAAGTGCCAGCGGCGTATTTGTTTTGTCGATCGTACAACCAAGTGCCAGCGGCGTATTGCTTTTGTCGATCGTACAACCAAGTGCCAGCGGCGTATTGCTTTTGTCGATCGTACAACCAAGTGCCAGCGGCGTATTTGTTTTGTCGATCGTACAACCAAGTGCCAGCGGCGTATTGCTTTTGTCGATCGTACAACCAAGTGCCAGCGGCGTATTTGTTTTGTCGATCGTACAACCAAGTGCCAGCGGCGTATTTGTTTTGTCGATCGTACAACCAAGTGCCAGCGGCGTATTGCTTTTGTCGATCGTACAACCAAGTGCCAGCGGCGTATTGCTTTTGTCGATCGTACAACCAAGTGCCAGCGGCGTATTGCTTTGCCTCTGCGTCCACCAACCTTCCAGCGGCGTATTGCTTTGCCTCTGCTCGCTTCAAAGTGCCAGCGGCGTATTGTTTTGTCACTTCTGCCACCAACTTTCCAGCGGCGTATTGCTTTGCCTCTGCGTCCACCAACCTTCCAGCGGCGTATTGCTTTGCCTCTGCTCGCTTCAAAGTGCCAGCGGCGTATTGTTTTGC
>OY763899.1:14390929-14410929 GCA_963667235.1 Nomada lathburiana
AAGGCATTTATGCACGTTGAGTGAGAAGGGTACGCAAGGTACAAAAAAAAAAAAAAAAAATAGTAGAGAAAAACGGAAAAAGAACGAAAAAAAAAAAATGGAAAAAAAAATCGCGCGAGACGCACGCTAGACATCCAATATAAATTCGAAACCGGCAACTTTTAACGTCCGTCCACTTGCGAAGAGCAGGATACATTTTATACATATATATATATAAAATCCTCCTTTTGCCCATTCACATTTCGGGGACTGGACGACCGGTTTTGGATGCGCGGTCTCGGCGATCGGCAAAACTAAGGGACGGCAAACCCGGGGCGACCAATTTTATATCGTCCATATTTATTTATCCGATATATATGTGTTCGAGGGGGCCTCGCCAACGAGTATCTGATGTTCTCTGGTTCGGTTCCACCTCGTCGTCCCGTCTGTAAGAATGGTTTTTTCCTCTTTCCTTCTTCTCCCAGGCACTACACGAACGCATCCCTCTTCGTACAGTGACTCCGATCGGTCGAACGTCCACAATCGGGGTACCGAAACGTCGGAAGCAGAGCGCTAACTCGAGAACACGCGTAGGCAAGCTCCCCGTAGCACGGTTGGCGAAACGCGCGGACAATCGACGAACGTGGCTGGGTGGTCAAAGGCGCGGCGGGCAGATAAGGCAGAGGGAGAATGAGAGAGAGACAGGCGAGACGACGGGGAATCGTTTCATCCCGTTACAGTACTCGTGTGGACGCTGTCTTCTCTTTCCTCTCGCTCACTTTCCTTCCTCTCGATAACCGCACGGCGCGCATCGACCGACATCCCAATGCATCAACGTTCGAGGATACCGCGGCGTAAAACACCACCGGTGCACAGAGAGACATGGCACTAGGTGACCAGAGGCACGTCAAACTTCCAACGACGACCCTCGCGATATGTGTGCATATCGACGCAAGAGTATGTAACAACAGGGTTTTGCGAACGGTGCCAAGAAAAATAGAAAAAATTCTCACACATTCAATAACGACGGGGAAGGTAAAACACCACCTCCCAAAAGATACCTGGGGCCCTGTGTTTCACGAACACATCATCAGGGACGATCAGGTCGCTCTCCTTCGAGCCCTTCCGTTCTGCCGTGCTCTTTTTCCAAATTTCATTCTCCTCCATTACACTCTCTCTATCTATCTTTATACATTTTTTTTCACTTCTCTCTCACGGACCGAGTTTCAATTTCGCGATGAAATCTGTCCTCTCGGTCGCGCGCAAAGATTCGTTTCGGGCGACGTCGGGAGCGCGGTCTTTAAATACGCGGGCACCATGTCCAGGGTGAAAGCGACCGCTTAAAGAGGTCGTCAGTTCACCCAGGGGGGCCACGCGCCCGCGACAAACGCCGACGAACGTCCAACAATCGCTCGTACGCCGCGAAAGTCTCAACATTCCCCTATCATCATCTCCTTTCTTCCTTCCGAACGCCCGATACCAGTAACGTTCTACGCGAACGACGACGGGGATCCTTCGGAATTGGAAAAGAAACGGGGGTTCAAGAGAGAGCGAACGCAACGCAAGCAGTATTTTGTTACGTGAACGACCCTCAGCCAGGCGTGGTCCAGGATTTGGAATCCGTGGACCGCAATGTGCGTTCGAAATGTCGATGTTCATGTGTCCTGCAGTTCACACGTTGACGCGCAATTAGCTGCGTTCTTCATCGACCCACGAGCCAAGTGATCCACCGTTCAGGGTAATCGTATATAATTTTATTCATATTGTGTTTTTTGTTTCAATCCCTCTGGTACTTCGTTTCGAAATAAACAGAGACCCTACGCAACACGCCAGCGCGCGCGCGAAGCGAGGGCGTCGCCACCGCCTCGGGGTTCGTATAGAACCCCATAGGAGACGAAAATTGTTGACGACACGATCAGGTCCAATGACGAAGCACGCCGGGAGACAACGCTGACGCGTTTCCCCTAACGGCCGGGCGCAGAGTACATTATGGTAAATGAACCGTCGAATGTCACGGGGTCGAGAGGAACGGCGGGAGATTTCCCGACACTGTTTATCCTCCGACTCGCCGCGCGACTTCGAGAACGCACGCGGATAACGACGCGCAGCGCCCTTGGTTCGATCATACGGTCTCCGTGTTGTTGACGGGAGAATATTATATAATTTTTGTCAAGAGAAGGAGACGAGCGAAACACGCTGCCCCGGATAGCCTCGAGTCGGTCTTGCGTCCCAATTATTCCGTACGAGAACAACGGTGTTATTCTCGTTTAAACGGCATGGGTGTCCGACGCACGAGCTGCGAGTTACCGAAGCCGGTTCCATATATACCCCCGAAGCACCACTTCCCTCGATTTATTATTTCATTCTCTTCCGCCTCTTTCACAGGATACAGATATGTGTATCGAACCTTTAAATTAACGGGCGCACAATCAACGACGATATGCGTGTAATTCGATTTTCGTTCCAGGTTACCCGATCCGTGCACGATAAAATCGAGCACAGTTTCGTATTCAATTGGACGCAAAATTTCCTTCACAGGACACAACACGGAATAGGGAGCACGCAACCAACGGGGCGATATTTCCCTCGGTAGAAAGAAACAAAAAAGAAAGAAAGAAAAAGAGGAGAAGGAAAAGAGCGTTCGACAATGTTATATTATTCCCTTCTCTACACACTCTCTCTATCCATCCTTCTGCCTTTCCACCAAGGTACTTACCGGCGCTCGCGCTGGAAGAGATCCTCTCTCCGATGTGTCCTCTTGTGAGAGGAACTCGGGAAACGTATTACACGATCGGACAAGAAGAACAGCGAAGAACGTTGGTCTCTGTAACGCTCTCCTTTCTGGTCGCGTCTCACACTCTCGCTCGTCCCCAACCTGACACGGGGCATTGTGTAGTTTCTAAACGTATCGGAAGTATTAAGAGAACGGCGGGTCGGTGTCGACCTCACGCAAGCGTCCGTTTGTAACTTCTCACGAAAACGTCGCGATACAACACGTTCATCCCGTTGCCGTGGAGGGCGAGAAGAGACGTCGTCTCAGAATTCGAACTGGAACAGGCCGCCGTTTCGTCTGAACTTGAAATCCGGAAAGGTTTCCCGGTTTCGACGCTTGTTATGACCTCGCGCGCCAACGTCGATCGGTCCACAGACGGGAGGACAATGTCTCCGCGCGTAAGCCGTGTGTCGTCGACGACGGTGCCGAGGCTCGTTCGATCTAAATTTTTATTTGTTCGTTCGATATCGGTTATGCTATCGGACGGTTTTTTCTTTTTCATTTTCATTTTCTTTCAAGCCATGATGATATTGTATATATTTTTCATTTTCGTGTGTCTTTCAGTGTTATTTCATTCGTTAATGATCCTTCCGCAGGTTCACCTACGGAAACCTTGTTACGACTTTTACTTCCTCTAAATGATCAAGTTTGGTCATCTTCCCGGTAACATCGGCAATGCCGAAGCATTGGCCGCGCACCAGTCCGAAGACCTCACTAAATCATTCAATCGGTAGTAGCGACGGGCGGTGTGTACAAAGGGCAGGGACGTAATCAACGCGAGCTTATGACTCGCGCTTACTGGGAATTCCTCGTTCATGGGGAATAATTGCAAGCCCCAATCCCTAGCACGAAGGAGGTTCAGCGGGTTACCCGGGCCTTTCGGCCAGGGAAAACACGCTGATTCCTTCAGTGTAGCGCGCGTGCGGCCCAGAACATCTAAGGGCATCACAGACCTGTTATTGCTCAATCTCGTGCGGCTAGAAGCCGCCTGTCCCTCTAAGAAGATTTGTTTGTACGTTGGTAGTAAAAACCCGCCGACCGAAGCCGGGGGCCTTCGAGATACCATAAGATACGTCTATTTAGCAGGCTAGAGTCTCGTTCGTTATCGGAATTAACCAGACAAATCGCTCCACCAACTAAGAACGGCCATGCACCACCACCCACCGAATCAAGAAAGAGCTATCAATCTGTCAATCCTTCCGGTGTCCGGGCCTGGTGAGGTTTCCCGTGTTGAGTCAAATTAAGCCGCAGGCTCCACTCCTGGTGGTGCCCTTCCGTCAATTCCTTTAAGTTTCAGCTTTGCAACCATACTTCCCCCGGAACCCAAAAGCTTTGGTTTCCCGGAAGCTGCCCGCCGAGTCATCGGAGGAACTTCGGCGGATCGCTAGCTGGCATCGTTTATGGTTAGAACTAGGGCGGTATCTGATCGCCTTCGAACCTCTAACTTTCGTTCTTGATTAATGAAAACATTTTTGGCAAATGCTTTCGCTTCTGTCCGTCTTGCGACGATCCAAGAATTTCACCTCTAACGTCGCAATACGAATGCCCCCATCTGTCCCTATTAATCATTACCTCGGGGTTCCGAAAACCAACAAAATAGAACCGAGGTCCTATTCCATTATTCCATGCACAGAGTATTCAGGCGAAGGTAGCCTGCTTTGAGCACTCTAATTTGTTCAAAGTAAACGTACCGGCCCACCTCGACACTCAGTAAAGAGCACCGCGATGGGATATTAGTTGGACCGCCCGCGAGGAGCTAAGCCCACCGGTAGGACGTACCACATAATGCCAGTTAAACACCGCGAGCGGTGAACCGACACTGTGACACACAGATTCAACTACGAGCTTTTTAACCGCAACAACTTTAATATACGCTATTGGAGCTGGAATTACCGCGGCTGCTGGCACCAGACTTGCCCTCCAATTGGTCCTCGTTAAAGGATTTAAAGTGTACTCATTCCGATTACGGGGCCTCGGATGAGTCCCGTATCGTTATTTTTCGTCACTACCTCCCCGTGCCGGGAGTGGGTAATTTGCGCGCCTGCTGCCTTCCTTGGATGTGGTAGCCGTTTCTCAGGCTCCCTCTCCGGAATCGAACCCTGATTCCCCGTTACCCGTTACAACCATGGTAGGCGCAGAACCTACCATCGACAGTTGATAAGGCAGACATTTGAAAGATGCGTCGCCGGTGCTATTAGACCATGCGATCAGCACAAAGTTATTCAGAGTCACCAAAGCAAACGATGGACGAACGGGCGACCGCCCGCCACCGATTGGTTTTGATCTAATAAAAGCGTTCCTTCCATCTCTGGTCGGAACTCTGGTTTGCATGTATTAGCTCTAGAATTACCACAGTTATCCAAGTAAATGTGGGTACGATCTAAGGAACCATAACTGATTTAATGAGCCATTCGCGGTTTCACCTTAATGCGGCATGTACTGAGACATGCATGGCTTAATCTTTGAGACAAGCATATGACTACTGGCAGGATCAACCAGGGAGCTGCTTCGTGCAAGATACGTATGTACGCGTACGTACAACGCTCTTTACGCAACTCTACAATTTCGTTATCGACGTCGTCGGCTCTCTCGGAGGACCGATCGACGAGGCATGATTGTGTTTTTAAATAATTCTGCGTTGTTTCCATAATTAACATTTCGCCTTTCAACGCTTTATATATAATATATATATATTTCGTATATAAACCTTTGAAAACCTTCCTCTCCTCGTGCAAAAGTGCCTCGGCAACATTAGCACGCCCAAACTTTTATAATATTCGTTACATCGCCAAAAGACGAGAAAATTTTGTTTTTTTACTTCCTATCGCTCGAAGCGGAAGAGTTGATGCTCAGTTAGTACGAGTATAACGCCGCAGCGAAGATACAAGTCACCTGCGAGAACCTCGCTCGCCACAATAGGGCCATTCGGTCTATGACACCGACCCGTGGCAATGCTGTACAGAGAGTATACATTTCGTCCAACGTACGTGTAGACGACGAAAATTGAGTGGCCACGCAATGGAACCAGCCCAGATACGATATTCTGAACACCGGTGAACTGTATCTCAGCCGAGGCCGTAGTACAGACACGCGATGCAACGCCCCAGCCGCTCGTCCCTTTCGGTACGCTCGCCGGCTACCTCTCTCTTATAGGTACGGAACGGCCGCCGGGGACGCCGGCGCCGCACGGTCTTATGCACGGGACCATACGGGGCGAAATCGTCGCAACGGGAGGATTTTCCCAACGACTTCCAACAAGCTCGTGCATTACCGAACAATCGATATTAACATTGTTCCCACGGATAAACATTCTTAATTTACATATTTAACAACAAAAAATTTTATTTTCTCGATTATCGAATTTCAAGTTTCGGCGGCGTATTGCTTTGCCCCACCTGGCTTCCAACTACATAATTAACAAAGAAATTGACAAACTAACTAACTAACTAACTAACTAACTAACCAACTAACTAACTAACTAACTAACTAACCAACCAACTAACCAACCAACTAACTAACTAACAAACTAACTAACTAACTAACTAACTAACTAACTAACTAACTAACTAAATAACTAACTAAATAAATAAATAACTAACCAACTATCCAACTAACTAACTAAATAACTAACTAACCAGCGGCGTATTGCTTTGCCTCTGCACGCTTCTAAGTGCCAGCGGCGTATTGCTTTGCCTCTGCGTCCACCAACCTTCCAGCGGCGTATTGCTTTGCCTCTGCACGCTTCTAAGTGCCAGCGGCGTATTGCTTTGCCTCTGCGTCCACCAACCTTCCAGCGGCGTATTGCTTTGCCTCTGCGTCCACCAACCTTCCAGCGGCGTATTGCTTTGCCTCTGCTCGCTTCAAAGTGCCAGCGGCGTATTGTTTTGCCGCTTCTGCCACCAACTTTCCAGCGGCGTATTGCTTTGCCTCTGCGTCCACCAACCTTCCAGCGGCGTATTGCTTTGCCTCTGCTCGCTTCAAAGTGCCAGCGGCGTATTGTTTTGTCACTTCTGCCACCAACTTTCCAGCGGCGTATTGTTTTGCCTCTGCGTCCACCAACCTTCCAGCGGCGTATTGCTATGCCTCTGCGTCCACCAACTTTCCAGCGGCGTATTGCTTTGCCTCTGCGTCCACCAACCTTCCAGCGGCGTATTGCTTTGCCTCTGCTCGCTTCAAAGTGCCAGCGGCGTACTGCTTTGCCTCTGCGTCCACCAACCTTCCAGCGGCGTATTGCTTTGCCTCTGCGTCCACCAACCTTCCAGCGGCGTATTGCTTTGCCTCTGCTCGCTTCAAAGTGCCAGCGGCGTATTGTTTTGTCACTTCTGCCACCAACTTTCCAGCGGCGTATTGCTTTGCCTCTGCGTCCACCAACCTTCCAGCGGCGTATTGCTTTGCCTCTGCTCGCTTCAAAGTGCCAGCGGCGTATTGTTTTGTCACTTCTGCCACCAACTTTCCAGCGGCGTATTGCTTTGCCTCTGCGTCCACCAACCTTCCAGCGGCGTATTGCTTTGCCTCTGCTCGCTTCAAAGTGCCAGCGGCGTATTGTTTTGCCACTTCTGCCACCAACTTTCCAGCGGCGTATTGCTTTGCCTCTGCGTCCACCAACCTTCCAGCGGCGTATTGCTTTGCCTCTGCTCGCTTCAAAGTGCCAGCGGCGTATTGTTTTGTCACTTCTGCCACCAACCTTCCAGCGGCGTATTGCTTTGCCTCTGCGTCCACCAACCTTCCAGCGGCGTATTGCTTTGCCTCTGCTCGCTTCAAAGTGCCAGCGGCGTATTGTTTTGTCACTTCTGCCACCAACTTTCCAGCGGCGTATTGTTTTGCCTCTGCGTCCACCAACCTTCCAGCGGCGTATTGCTTTGCCTCTGCGTCCACCAACTTTCCAGCGGCGTATTGCTTTGCCTCTGCGTCCACCAACCTTCCAGCGGCGTATTGCTTTGCCTCTGCTCGCTTCAAAGTGCCAGCGGCGTATTGTTTTGCCACTTCTGCCACCAACTTTCCAGCGGCGTATTGCTTTGCCTCTGCGTCCACCAACCTTCCAGCGGCGTATTGCTTTGCCTCTGCTCGCTTCAAAGTGCCAGCGGCGTATTGTTTTGTCACTTCTGCCACCAACTTTCCAGCGGCGTATTGCTTTGCCTCTGCGTCCACCAACCTTCCAGCGGCGTATTGCTTTGCCTCTGCTCGCTTCAAAGTGCCAGCGGCGTATTGCTTTGCCTCTGCGTCCACCAACCTTCCAGCGGCGTATTGCTTTGCCTCTGCGTCCACCAACCTTCCAGCGGCGTATTGCTTTGCCTCTGCTCGCTTCAAAGTGCCAGCGGCGTATTGTTTTGTCACTTCTGCCACCAACTTTCCAGCGGCGTATTGCTTTGCCTCTGCGTCCACCAACCTTCCAGCGGCGTAATGCTTTGCCTCTGCTCGCTTCAAAGTGCCAGCGGCGTATTGTTTTGTCACTTCTGCCACCAACTTTCCAGCGGCGTATTGCTTTGCCTCTGCGTCCACCAACCTTCCAGCGGCGTATTGCTTTGCCTCTGCTCGCTTCAAAGTGCCAGCGGCGTATTGTTTTGCCACTTCTGCCACCAACTTTCCAGCGGCGTATTGCTTTGCCTCTGCGTCCACCAACCTTCCAGCGGCGTATTGCTTTGCCTCTGCTCGCTTCAAAGTGCCAGCGGCGTATTGTTTTGTCACTTCTGCCACCAACCTTCCAGCGGCGTATTGCTTTGCCTCTGCGTCCACCAACCTTCCAGCGGCGTATTGCTTTGCCTCTGCTCGCTTCAAAGTGCCAGCGGCGTATTGTTTTGTCACTTCTGCCACCAACTTTCCAGCGGCGTATTGCTTTGCCTCTGCGTCCACCAACCTTCCAGCGGCGTAATGCTTTGCCTCTGCTCGCTTCAAAGTGCCAGCGGCGTATTGTTTTGTCACTTCTGCCACCAACTTTCCAGCGGCGTATTGCTTTGCCTCTGCGTCCACCAACCTTCCAGCGGCGTATTGCTTTGCCTCTGCTCGCTTCAAAGTGCCAGCGGCGTATTGTTTTGTCACTTCTGCCACCAACTTTCCAGCGGCGTATTGCTTTGCCTCTGCGTCCACCAACCTTCCAGCGGCGTATTGCTTTGCCTCTGCTCGCTTCAAAGTGCCAGCGGCGTATTGTTTTGTCACTTCTGCCACCAACTTTCCAGCGGCGTATTGCTTTGCCTCTGCGTCCACCAACCTTCCAGCGGCGTATTGCTTTGCCTCTGCTCGCTTCAAAGTGCCAGCGGCGTATTGTTTTGCCACTTCTGCCACCAACTTTCCAGCGGCGTATTGCTTTGCCTCTGCGTCCACCAACCTTCCAGCGGCGTATTGCTTTGCCTCTGCTCGCTTCAAAGTGCCAGCGGCGTATTGTTTTGCCACTTCTGCCACCAACTTTCCAGCGGCGTATTGCTTTGCCTCTGCGTCCACCAACCTTCCAGCGGCGTATTGCTTTGCCTCTGCTCGCTTCAAAGTGCCAGCGGCGTATTGTTTTGTCACTTCTGCCACCAACTTTCCAGCGGCGTATTGCTTTGCCTCTGCGTCCACCAACCTTCCAGCGGCGTATTGCTTTGCCTCTGCTCGCTTCAAAGTGCCAGCGGCGTATTGTTTTGCCACTTCTGCCACCAACTTTCCAGCGGCGTATTGCTTTGCCTCTGCGTCCACCAACCTTCCAGCGGCGTATTGCTTTGCCTCTGCTCGCTTCAAAGTGCCAGCGGCGTATTGTTTTGCCACTTCTGCCACCAACTTTCCAGCGGCGTATTGCTTTGCCTCTGCGTCCACCAACCTTCCAGCGGCGTATTGCTTTGCCTCTGCTCGCTTCAAAGTGCCAGCGGCGTATTGTTTTGTCACTTCTGCCACCAACTTTCCAGCGGCGTATTGCTTTGCCTCTGCGTCCACCAACCTTCCAGCGGCGTATTGCTTTGCCTCTGCTCGCTTCAAAGTGCCAGCGGCGTATTGTTTTGCCACTTCTGCCACCAACTTTCCAGCGGCGTATTGCTTTGCCTCTGCGTCCACCAACCTTCCAGCGGCGTATTGCTTTGCCTCTGCGTCCACCAACCTTCCAGCGGCGTATTGCTTTGCCTCTGCTCGCTTCAAAGTGCCAGCGGCGTATTGTTTTGTCACTTCTGCCACCAACTTTCCAGCGGCGTATTGCTTTGCCTCTGCGTCCACCAACCTTCCAGCGGCGTATTGCTTTGCCTCTGCTCGCTTCAAAGTGCCAGCGGCGTATTGTTTTGCCACTTCTGCCACCAACTTTCCAGCGGCGTATTGCTTTGCCTCTGCGTCCACCAACCTTCCAGCGGCGTATTGCTTTGCCTCTGCGTCCACCAACCTTCCAGCGGCGTATTGCTTTGCCTCTGCTCGCTTCAAAGTGCCAGCGGCGTATTGTTTTGTCACTTCTGCCACCAACTTTCCAGCGGCGTATTGCTTTGCCTCTGCGTCCACCAACCTTCCAGCGGCGTATTGCTTTGCCTCTGCTCGCTTCAAAGTGCCAGCGGCGTATTGTTTTGTCACTTCTGCCACCAACTTTCCAGCGGCGTATTGCTTTGCCTCTGCGTCCACCAACCTTCCAGCGGCGTATTGCTTTGCCTCTGCTCGCTTCAAAGTGCCAGCGGCGTATTGTTTTGCCACTTCTGCCACCAACTTTCCAGCGGCGTATTGCTTTGCCTCTGCGTCCACCAACCTTCCAGCGGCGTATTGCTTTGCCTCTGCTCGCTTCAAAGTGCCAGCGGCGTATTGTTTTGCCACTTCTGCCACCAACTTTCCAGCGGCGTATTGCTTTGCCTCTGCGTCCACCAACCTTCCAGCGGCGTATTGCTTTGCCTCTGCTCGCTTCAAAGTGCCAGCGGCGTATTGTTTTGTCACTTCTGCCACCAACTTTCCAGCGGCGTATTGCTTTGCCTCTGCGTCCACCAACCTTCCAGCGGCGTATTGCTTTGCCTCTGCTCGCTTCAAAGTGCCAGCGGCGTATTGTTTTGCCACTTCTGCCACCAACTTTCCAGCGGCGTATTGCTTTGCCTCTGCGTCCACCAACCTTCCAGCGGCGTATTGCTTTGCCTCTGCTCGCTTCAAAGTGCCAGCGGCGTATTGTTTTGTCACTTCTGCCACCAACTTTCCAGCGGCGTATTGCTTTGCCTCTGCGTCCACCAACCTTCCAGCGGCGTATTGCTTTGCCTCTGCTCGCTTCAAAGTGCCAGCGGCGTATTGCTTTGCCTCTGCGTCCACCAACCTTCCAGCGGCGTATTGCTTTGCCTCTGCGTCCACCAACCTTCCAGCGGCGTATTGCTTTGCCTCTGCTCGCTTCAAAGTGCCAGCGGCGTATTGTTTTGTCACTTCTGCCACCAACTTTCCAGCGGCGTATTGCTTTGCCTCTGCGTCCACCAACCTTCCAGCGGCGTAATGCTTTGCCTCTGCTCGCTTCAAAGTGCCAGCGGCGTATTGTTTTGTCACTTCTGCCACCAACTTTCCAGCGGCGTATTGCTTTGCCTCTGCGTCCACCAACCTTCCAGCGGCGTATTGCTTTGCCTCTGCTCGCTTCAAAGTGCCAGCGGCGTATTGTTTTGCCACTTCTGCCACCAACTTTCCAGCGGCGTATTGCTTTGCCTCTGCGTCCACCAACCTTCCAGCGGCGTATTGCTTTGCCTCTGCTCGCTTCAAAGTGCCAGCGGCGTATTGTTTTGTCACTTCTGCCACCAACCTTCCAGCGGCGTATTGCTTTGCCTCTGCGTCCACCAACCTTCCAGCGGCGTATTGCTTTGCCTCTGCTCGCTTCAAAGTGCCAGCGGCGTATTGTTTTGTCACTTCTGCCACCAACTTTCCAGCGGCGTATTGCTTTGCCTCTGCGTCCACCAACCTTCCAGCGGCGTAATGCTTTGCCTCTGCTCGCTTCAAAGTGCCAGCGGCGTATTGTTTTGTCACTTCTGCCACCAACTTTCCAGCGGCGTATTGCTTTGCCTCTGCGTCCACCAACCTTCCAGCGGCGTATTGCTTTGCCTCTGCTCGCTTCAAAGTGCCAGCGGCGTATTGTTTTGTCACTTCTGCCACCAACTTTCCAGCGGCGTATTGCTTTGCCTCTGCGTCCACCAACCTTCCAGCGGCGTATTGCTTTGCCTCTGCTCGCTTCAAAGTGCCAGCGGCGTATTGTTTTGCCACTTCTGCCACCAACTTTCCAGCGGCGTATTGCTTTGCCTCTGCGTCCACCAACCTTCCAGCGGCGTATTGCTTTGCCTCTGCTCGCTTCAAAGTGCCAGCGGCGTATTGTTTTGCCACTTCTGCCACCAACTTTCCAGCGGCGTATTGCTTTGCCTCTGCGTCCACCAACCTTCCAGCGGCGTATTGCTTTGCCTCTGCTCGCTTCAAAGTGCCAGCGGCGTATTGTTTTGTCACTTCTGCCACCAACCTTCCAGCGGCGTATTGCTTTGCCTCTGCGTCCACCAACCTTCCAGCGGCGTATTGCTTTGCCTCTGCTCGCTTCAAAGTGCCAGCGGCGTATTGTTTTGTCACTTCTGCCACCAACTTTCCAGCGGCGTATTGCTTTGCCTCTGCGTCCACCAACCTTCCAGCGGCGTATTGCTTTGCCTCTGCTCGCTTCAAAGTGCCAGCGGCGTATTGTTTTGTCACTTCTGCCACCAACTTTCCAGCGGCGTATTGCTTTGCCTCTGCGTCCACCAACCTTCCAGCGGCGTATTGCTTTGCCTCTGCGTCCACCAACCTTCCAGCGGCGTATTGCTTTGCCTCTGCTCGCTTCAAAGTGCCAGCGGCGTATTGTTTTGTCACTTCTGCCACCAACTTTCCAGCGGCGTATTGCTTTGCCTCTGCGTCCACCAACCTTCCAGCGGCGTATTGCTTTGCCTCTGCTCGCTTCAAAGTGCCAGCGGCGTATTGTTTTGCCACTTCTGCCACCAACTTTCCAGCGGCGTATTGCTTTGCCTCTGCGTCCACCAACCTTCCAGCGGCGTATTGCTTTGCCTCTGCGTCCACCAACCTTCCAGCGGCGTATTGCTTTGCCTCTGCTCGCTTCAAAGTGCCAGCGGCGTATTGTTTTGTCACTTCTGCCACCAACTTTCCAGCGGCGTATTGCTTTGCCTCTGCGTCCACCAACCTTCCAGCGGCGTATTGCTTTGCCTCTGCTCGCTTCAAAGTGCCAGCGGCGTATTGTTTTGTCACTTCTGCCACCAACTTTCCAGCGGCGTATTGCTTTGCCTCTGCGTCCACCAACCTTCCAGCGGCGTATTGCTTTGCCTCTGCTCGCTTCAAAGTGCCAGCGGCGTATTGTTTTGCCACTTCTGCCACCAACTTTCCAGCGGCGTATTGCTTTGCCTCTGCGTCCACCAACCTTCCAGCGGCGTATTGCTTTGCCTCTGCTCGCTTCAAAGTGCCAGCGGCGTATTGTTTTGCCACTTCTGCCACCAACTTTCCAGCGGCGTATTGCTTTGCCTCTGCGTCCACCAACCTTCCAGCGGCGTATTGCTTTGCCTCTGCTCGCTTCAAAGTGCCAGCGGCGTATTGTTTTGTCACTTCTGCCACCAACTTTCCAGCGGCGTATTGCTTTGCCTCTGCGTCCACCAACCTTCCAGCGGCGTATTGCTTTGCCTCTGCTCGCTTCAAAGTGCCAGCGGCGTATTGTTTTGCCACTTCTGCCACCAACTTTCCAGCGGCGTATTGCTTTGCCTCTGCGTCCACCAACCTTCCAGCGGCGTATTGCTTTGCCTCTGCTCGCTTCAAAGTGCCAGCGGCGTATTGTTTTGCCACTTCTGCCACCAACTTTCCAGCGGCGTATTGCTTTGCCTCTGCGTCCACCAACCTTCCAGCGGCGTATTGCTTTGCCTCTGCTCGCTTCAAAGTGCCAGCGGCGTATTGTTTTGTCACTTCTGCCACCAACCTTCCAGCGGCGTATTGCTTTGCCTCTGCGTCCACCAACCTTCCAGCGGCGTATTGCTTTGCCTCTGCTCGCTTCAAAGTGCCAGCGGCGTATTGTTTTGTCACTTCTGCCACCAACTTTCCAGCGGCGTATTGCTTTGCCTCTGCGTCCACCAACCTTCCAGCGGCGTATTGCTTTGCCTCTGCTCGCTTCAAAGTGCCAGCGGCGTATTGTTTTGCCACTTCTGCCACCAACTTTCCAGCGGCGTATTGCTTTGCCTCTGCGTCCACCAACCTTCCAGCGGCGTATTGCTTTGCCTCTGCTCGCTTCAAAGTGCCAGCGGCGTATTGTTTTGCCACTTCTGCCACCAACTTTCCAGCGGCGTATTGCTTTGCCTCTGCGTCCACCAACCTTCCAGCGGCGTATTGCTTTGCCTCTGCTCGCTTCAAAGTGCCAGCGGCGTATTGTTTTGTCACTTCTGCCACCAACTTTCCAGCGGCGTATTGCTTTGCCTCTGCGTCCACCAACCTTCCAGCGGCGTATTGCTTTGCCTCTGCTCGCTTCAAAGTGCCAGCGGCGTATTGTTTTGTCACTTCTGCCACCAACTTTCCAGCGGCGTATTGCTTTGCCTCTGCGTCCACCAACCTTCCAGCGGCGTATTGCTTTGCCTCTGCTCGCTTCAAAGTGCCAGCGGCGTATTGTTTTGTCACTTCTGCCACCAACTTTCCAGCGGCGTATTGCTTTGCCTCTGCGTCCACCAACCTTCCAGCGGCGTATTGCTTTGCCTCTGCTCGCTTCAAAGTGCCAGCGGCGTATTGTTTTGTCACTTCTGCCACCAACTTTCCAGCGGCGTATTGCTTTGCCTCTGCGTCCACCAACCTTCCAGCGGCGTATTGCTTTGCCTCTGCTCGCTTCAAAGTGCCAGCGGCGTATTGTTTTGCCACTTCTGCCACCAACTTTCCAGCGGCGTATTGCTTTGCCTCTGCGTCCACCAACCTTCCAGCGGCGTATTGCTTTGCCTCTGCGTCCACCAACCTCCAGCGGCGTATTGCTTTGCCTCTGCTCGCTTCAAAGTGCCAGCGGCGTATTGTTTTGTCACTTCTGCCACCAACTTTCCAGCGGCGTATTGCTTTGCCTCTGCGTCCACCAACCTTCCAGCGGCGTATTGCTTTGCCTCTGCTCGCTTCAAAGTGCCAGCGGCGTATTGTTTTGTCACTTCTGCCACCAACTTTCCAGCGGCGTATTGCTTTGCCTCTGCGTCCACCAACCTTCCAGCGGCGTATTGCTTTGCCTCTGCTCGCTTCAAAGTGCCAGCGGCGTATTGTTTTGCCACTTCTGCCACCAACTTTCCAGCGGCGTATTGCTTTGCCTCTGCGTCCACCAACCTTCCAGCGGCGTATTGCTTTGCCTCTGCTCGCTTCAAAGTGCCAGCGGCGTATTGTTTTGTCACTTCTGCCACCAACTTTCCAGCGGCGTATTGCTTTGCCTCTGCGTCCACCAACCTTCCAGCGGCGTATTGCTTTGCCTCTGCTCGCTTCAAAGTGCCAGCGGCGTATTGTTTTGTCACTTCTGCCACCAACTTTCCAGCGGCGTATTGCTTTGCCTCTGCGTCCACCAACCTTCCAGCGGCGTATTGCTTTGCCTCTGCTCGCTTCAAAGTGCCAGCGGCGTATTGTTTTGCCACTTCTGCCACCAACTTTCCAGCGGCGTATTGCTTTGCCTCTGCGTCCACCAACCTTCCAGCGGCGTATTGCTTTGCCTCTGCTCGCTTCAAAGTGCCAGCGGCGTATTGTTTTGTCACTTCTGCCACCAACTTTCCAGCGGCGTATTGCTTTGCCTCTGCGTCCACCAACCTTCCAGCGGCGTATTGCTTTGCCTCTGCTCGCTTCAAAGTGCCAGCGGCGTATTGCTTTGCCTCTGCGTCCACCAACCTTCCAGCGGCGTATTGCTTTGCCTCTGCGGTCCACCAACCTTCCAGCGGCGTATTGCTTTGCCTCTGCTCGCTTCAAAGTGCCAGCGGCGTATTGTTTTGTCACTTCTGCCACCAACTTTCCAGCGGCGTATTGCTTTGCCTCTGCGTCCACCAACCTTCCAGCGGCGTAATGCTTTGCCTCTGCTCGCTTCAAAGTGCCAGCGGCGTATTGTTTTGTCACTTCTGCCACCAACTTTCCAGCGGCGTATTGCTTTGCCTCTGCGTCCACCAACCTTCCAGCGGCGTATTGCTTTGCCTCTGCTCGCTTCAAAGTGCCAGCGGCGTATTGTTTTGCCACTTCTGCCACCAACTTTCCAGCGGCGTATTGCTTTGCCTCTGCGTCCACCAACCTTCCAGCGGCGTATTGCTTTGCCTCTGCTCGCTTCAAAGTGCCAGCGGCGTATTGTTTTGTCACTTCTGCCACCAACCTTCCAGCGGCGTATTGCTTTGCCTCTGCGTCCACCAACCTTCCAGCGGCGTATTGCTTTGCCTCTGCTCGCTTCAAAGTGCCAGCGGCGTATTGTTTTGTCACTTCTGCCACCAACTTTCCAGCGGCGTATTGCTTTGCCTCTGCGTCCACCAACCTTCCAGCGGCGTAATGCTTTGCCTCTGCTCGCTTCAAAGTGCCAGCGGCGTATTGTTTTGTCACTTCTGCCACCAACTTTCCAGCGGCGTATTGCTTTGCCTCTGCGTCCACCAACCTTCCAGCGGCGTATTGCTTTGCCTCTGCTCGCTTCAAAGTGCCAGCGGCGTATTGTTTTGTCACTTCTGCCACCAACTTTCCAGCGGCGTATTGCTTTGCCTCTGCGTCCACCAACCTTCCAGCGGCGTATTGCTTTGCCTCTGCTCGCTTCAAAGTGCCAGCGGCGTATTGTTTTGCCACTTCTGCCACCAACTTTCCAGCGGCGTATTGCTTTGCCTCTGCGTCCACCAACCTTCCAGCGGCGTATTGCTTTGCCTCTGCTCGCTTCAAAGTGCCAGCGGCGTATTGTTTTGCCACTTCTGCCACCAACTTTCCAGCGGCGTATTGCTTTGCCTCTGCGTCCACCAACCTTCCAGCGGCGTATTGCTTTGCCTCTGCTCGCTTCAAAGTGCCAGCGGCGTATTGTTTTGTCACTTCTGCCACCAACCTTCCAGCGGCGTATTGCTTTGCCTCTGCGTCCACCAACCTTCCAGCGGCGTATTGCTTTGCCTCTGCTCGCTTCAAAGTGCCAGCGGCGTATTGTTTTGTCACTTCTGCCACCAACTTTCCAGCGGCGTATTGCTTTGCCTCTGCGTCCACCAACCTTCCAGCGGCGTATTGCTTTGCCTCTGCTCGCTTCAAAGTGCCAGCGGCGTATTGTTTTGTCACTTCTGCCACCAACTTTCCAGCGGCGTATTGCTTTGCCTCTGCGTCCACCAACCTTCCAGCGGCGTATTGCTTTGCCTCTGCGTCCACCAACCTTCCAGCGGCGTATTGCTTTGCCTCTGCTCGCTTCAAAGTGCCAGCGGCGTATTGTTTTGTCACTTCTGCCACCAACTTTCCAGCGGCGTATTGCTTTGCCTCTGCGTCCACCAACCTTCCAGCGGCGTATTGCTTTGCCTCTGCTCGCTTCAAAGTGCCAGCGGCGTATTGTTTTGCCACTTCTGCCACCAACTTTCCAGCGGCGTATTGCTTTGCCTCTGCGTCCACCAACCTTCCAGCGGCGTATTGCTTTGCCTCTGCTCGCTTCAAAGTGCCAGCGGCGTATTGTTTTGCCACTTCTGCCACCAACTTTCCAGCGGCGTATTGCTTTGCCTCTGCGTCCACCAACCTTCCAGCGGCGTATTGCTTTGCCTCTGCTCGCTTCAAAGTGCCAGCGGCGTATTGTTTTGTCACTTCTGCCACCAACTTTCCAGCGGCGTATTGCTTTGCCTCTGCGTCCACCAACCTTCCAGCGGCGTATTGCTTTGCCTCTGCTCGCTTCAAAGTGCCAGCGGCGTATTGTTTTGCCACTTCTGCCACCAACTTTCCAGCGGCGTATTGCTTTGCCTCTGCGTCCACCAACCTTCCAGCGGCGTATTGCTTTGCCTCTGCTCGCTTCAAAGTGCCAGCGGCGTATTGTTTTGCCACTTCTGCCACCAACTTTCCAGCGGCGTATTGCTTTGCCTCTGCGTCCACCAACCTTCCAGCGGCGTATTGCTTTGCCTCTGCTCGCTTCAAAGTGCCAGCGGCGTATTGTTTTGTCACTTCTGCCACCAACTTTCCAGCGGCGTATTGCTTTGCCTCTGCGTCCACCAACCTTCCAGCGGCGTATTGCTTTGCCTCTGCTCGCTTCAAAGTGCCAGCGGCGTATTGTTTTGCCACTTCTGCCACCAACTTTCCAGCGGCGTATTGCTTTGCCTCTGCGTCCACCAACCTTCCAGCGGCGTATTGCTTTGCCTCTGCGTCCACCAACCTTCCAGCGGCGTATTGCTTTGCCTCTGCTCGCTTCAAAGTGCCAGCGGCGTATTGTTTTGTCACTTCTGCCACCAACTTTCCAGCGGCGTATTGCTTTGCCTCTGCGTCCACCAACCTTCCAGCGGCGTATTGCTTTGCCTCTGCTCGCTTCAAAGTGCCAGCGGCGTATTGTTTTGCCACTTCTGCCACCAACTTTCCAGCGGCGTATTGCTTTGCCTCTGCGTCCACCAACCTTCCAGCGGCGTATTGCTTTGCCTCTGCGTCCACCAACCTTCCAGCGGCGTATTGCTTTGCCTCTGCTCGCTTCAAAGTGCCAGCGGCGTATTGTTTTGTCACTTCTGCCACCAACTTTCCAGCGGCGTATTGCTTTGCCTCTGCGTCCACCAACCTTCCAGCGGCGTATTGCTTTGCCTCTGCTCGCTTCAAAGTGCCAGCGGCGTATTGTTTTGTCACTTCTGCCACCAACTTTCCAGCGGCGTATTGCTTTGCCTCTGCGTCCACCAACCTTCCAGCGGCGTATTGCTTTGCCTCTGCTCGCTTCAAAGTGCCAGCGGCGTATTGTTTTGCCACTTCTGCCACCAACTTTCCAGCGGCGTATTGCTTTGCCTCTGCGTCCACCAACCTTCCAGCGGCGTATTGCTTTGCCTCTGCTCGCTTCAAAGTGCCAGCGGCGTATTGTTTTGCCACTTCTGCCACCAACTTTCCAGCGGCGTATTGCTTTGCCTCTGCGTCCACCAACCTTCCAGCGGCGTATTGCTTTGCCTCTGCTCGCTTCAAAGTGCCAGCGGCGTATTGTTTTGTCACTTCTGCCACCAACTTTCCAGCGGCGTATTGCTTTGCCTCTGCGTCCACCAACCTTCCAGCGGCGTATTGCTTTGCCTCTGCTCGCTTCAAAGTGCCAGCGGCGTATTGTTTTGCCACTTCTGCCACCAACTTTCCAGCGGCGTATTGCTTTGCCTCTGCGTCCACCAACCTTCCAGCGGCGTATTGCTTTGCCTCTGCTCGCTTCAAAGTGCCAGCGGCGTATTGTTTTGTCACTTCTGCCACCAACTTTCCAGCGGCGTATTGCTTTGCCTCTGCGTCCACCAACCTTCCAGCGGCGTATTGCTTTGCCTCTGCTCGCTTCAAAGTGCCAGCGGCGTATTGTTTTGCCACTTCTGCCACCAACTTTCCAGCGGCGTATTGCTTTGCCTCTGCGTCCACCAACCTTCCAGCGGCGTATTGCTTTGCCTCTGCTCGCTTCAAAGTGCCAGCGGCGTATTGTTTTGTCACTTCTGCCACCAACCTTCCAGCGGCGTATTGCTTTGCCTCTGCGTCCACCAACCTTCCAGCGGCGTATTGCTTTGCCTCTGCTCGCTTCAAAGTGCCAGCGGCGTATTGTTTTGTCACTTCTGCCACCAACTTTCCAGCGGCGTATTGCTTTGCCTCTGCGTCCACCAACCTTCCAGCGGCGTAATGCTTTGCCTCTGCTCGCTTCAAAGTGCCAGCGGCGTATTGTTTTGTCACTTCTGCCACCAACTTTCCAGCGGCGTATTGCTTTGCCTCTGCGTCCACCAACCTTCCAGCGGCGTATTGCTTTGCCTCTGCTCGCTTCAAAGTGCCAGCGGCGTATTGTTTTGTCACTTCTGCCACCAACTTTCCAGCGGCGTATTGCTTTGCCTCTGCGTCCACCAACCTTCCAGCGGCGTATTGCTTTGCCTCTGCTCGCTTCAAAGTGCCAGCGGCGTATTGTTTTGCCACTTCTGCCACCAACTTTCCAGCGGCGTATTGCTTTGCCTCTGCGTCCACCAACCTTCCAGCGGCGTATTGCTTTGCCTCTGCTCGCTTCAAAGTGCCAGCGGCGTATTGTTTTGCCACTTCTGCCACCAACTTTCCAGCGGCGTATTGCTTTGCCTCTGCGTCCACCAACCTTCCAGCGGCGTATTGCTTTGCCTCTGCTCGCTTCAAAGTGCCAGCGGCGTATTGTTTTGTCACTTCTGCCACCAACCTTCCA
>OY763899.1:14415929-14454535 GCA_963667235.1 Nomada lathburiana
AAGATCTGCACCGACGGCGGCTCCAGGCAGGCTCACGCCCAGACCCTTCTGCGCACACCGCCGCGACCCTCCTACTCGTCAGGGCTTCATGGAGGACGGCCACCCGAGGGCGACGCGTCCCTCCCCACTTGCCGCTGACGGCGGAGTATAGGCGCGACGCTTCAGCGCCATCCATTTTCAGGGCTAGTTGCTTCGGCAGGTGAGTTGTTACACACTCCTTAGCGGATTCCGACTTCCATGGCCACCGTCCTGCTGTCTTAAGCAACCAACGCCTTTCATGGTATCCCATAAGCGTCGACTTAGGCGCCTTAACTCTGCGTTTGGTTCATCCCACAGCGCCAGTTCTGCTTACCAAAATTGGCCCACTTGGCACTCTGATCCAAAATCTCGTGGCTTCACTATTCAAGCAAGCCAGAGATCTCACCCATTTAAAGTTTGAGAATAGGTTGAGGTCGTTTCGGCCCCAAGGCCTCTAATCATTCGCTTTACCAGATGAGACTCGCACGCGTTCACAGAGGAACGAGCGAGTGCCAGCTATCCTGAGGGAAACTTCGGAGGGAACCAGCTACTAGATGGTTCGATTAGTCTTTCGCCCCTATACCCAGTTCCGACGATCGATTTGCACGTCAGAATCGCTACGGACCTCCATCAGGGTTTCCCCTGACTTCGTCCTGACCAGGCATAGTTCACCATCTTTCGGGTCCCAACGTGTACGCTCTAGGTGCGCCTCTTCTCGCAATGAGAACGAAACGCCCCGGGAGTGCGAGGCCGCATCATATGCGAGGCCCATCCTCCCTAGGTCGACGCGGAGGCCGACCTTCACTTTCATTTCGCCTTTAGGTTTATGCATCCCAATGACTCGCGCACATGTTAGACTCCTTGGTCCGTGTTTCAAGACGGGTCCTGAGAGTACCCAAAGCAGTAGCGTCGCCGACCGGTAATTCGAAGCTTGGCCAGTCCGAGGACACCGCCTGCTAACAGCTGGTCAGGCCCGGGGACGGCACCGGGTCCGCGCCTCCGGGTTAAACTGACCTAGCTTGCGGCGGGCCTGACGCACACACATTCGAGAATGGATTGGTTGCGGCCCGATACCGTGCGAGTACCGTCGTGCAGCCGGCCAGGCGACCGAGGGTCTGCCGCGTGCGCTGAAAGCGACGCGACAGGCGCCCACTCGGACCGTAGACCGACACACAACGGGTCGCGACGTTCTACTAGGGGAGAAGTGCACGACTACGTTACCGGAACATTCAGGCCGAAGGCGGCGTGCCCCTGCGATGTAACCACGAGGGCACATTCGGAGCATCGCGCGCCAACGGGAGCCAGCCTCGTTGACGATGAATCTCCCCATTCGATCTTTTGGGTTTCTCAGGTTTACCCCTGAACGGTTTCACGTACTCTTGAACTCTCTCTTCAAAGTTCTTTTCAACTTTCCCTCACGGTACTTGTTCGCTATCGGTCTCGTGGTCGTATTTAGCCTTAGATGGAGTTTACCACCCACTTAGGGCTGCACTCTCAAGCAACCCGACTCTAAGGAGAGATCCTCCCGAAACGCGTACCGGTCGCTACGGGCCTGGCACCCTCTACGGGTAAATGGCCCCATTCAAGATGGACTTGGACGCGGTTCGACGCCACGGGATAAACGGATCCTCCCGAACACTACATTTCCCGGCGGCTGTACCGCGGGATTCAGTGCTGGGCTAATTCCTGTTCGCTCGCCGCTACTAAGGAAATCCTTGTTAGTTTCTTTTCCTCCGCTTAGTAATATGCTTAAATTCAGCGGGTAATCTCGCCTACTCTGAGGTCGTCTGTTACGTATCGAACCACGAAGCAATTTTCTGTTTCGTGATAAGGCATTTATGCACGTTGAGTGAGAAGGGTACGCAAGGTACAAAAAAAAAAAAAAAAAATAGTAGAGAAAAACGGAAAAAGAACGAAAAAAAAAAAATGGAAAAAAAAATCGCGCGAGACGCACGCTAGACATCCAATATAAATTCGAAACCGGCAACTTTTAACGTCCGTCCACTTGCGAAGAGCAGGATACATTTTATACATATATATATATATATAAAATCCTCCTTTTGCCCATTCACATTTCGGGGACTGGACGACCGGTTTTGGATGCGCGGTCTCGGCGATCGGCAAAACTAAGGGACGGCAAACCCGGGGCGACCAATTTTATATCGTCCATATTTATTTATCCGATATATATATGTGTTCGAGGGGGCCTCGCCAACGAGTATCTGATGTTCTCTGGTTCGGTTCCACCTCGTCGTCCCGTCTGTAAGAATGGTTTTTTCCTCTTTCCTTCTTCTCCCAGGCACTACACGAACGCATCCCTCTTCGTACAGTGACTCCGATCGGTCGAACGTCCACAATCGGGGTACCGAAACGTCGGAAGCAGAGCGCTAACTCGAGAACACGCGTAGGCAAGCTCCCCGTAGCACGGTTGGCGAAACGCGCGGACAATCGACGAACGTGGCTGGGTGGTCAAAGGCGCGGCGGGCAGATAAGGCAGAGGGAGAATGAGAGAGAGACAGGCGAGACGACGGGGAATCGTTTCATCCCGTTACAGTACTCGTGTGGACGCTGTCTTCTCTTTCCTCTCGCTCACTTTCCTTCCTCTCGATAACCGCACGGCGCGCATCGACCGACATCCCAATGCATCAACGTTCGAGGATACCGCGGCGTAAAACACCACCGGTGCACAGAGAGACATGGCACTAGGTGACCAGAGGCACGTCAAACTTCCAACGACGACCCTCGCGATATGTGTGCATATCGACGCAAGAGTATGTAACAACAGGGTTTTGCGAACGGTGCCAAGAAAAATAGAAAAAATTCTCACACATTCAATAACGACGGGGAAGGTAAAACACCACCTCCCAAAAGATACCTGGGGCCCTGTGTTTCACGAACACATCATCAGGGACGATCAGGTCGCTCTCCTTCGAGCCCTTCCGTTCTGCCGTGCTCTTTTTCCAAATTTCATTCTCCTCCATTACACTCTCTCTATCTATCTTTATACATTTTTTTTCACTTCTCTCTCACGGACCGAGTTTCAATTTCGCGATGAAATCTGTCCTCTCGGTCGCGCGCAAAGATTCGTTTCGGGCGACGTCGGGAGCGCGGTCTTTAAATACGCGGGCACCATGTCCAGGGTGAAAGCGACCGCTTAAAGAGGTCGTCAGTTCACCCAGGGGGGCCACGCGCCCGCGACAAACGCCGACGAACGTCCAACAATCGCTCGTACGCCGCGAAAGTCTCAACATTCCCCTATCATCATCTCCTTTCTTCCTTCCGAACGCCCGATACCAGTAACGTTCTACGCGAACGACGACGGGGATCCTTCGGAATTGGAAAAGAAACGGGGGTTCAAGAGAGAGCGAACGCAACGCAAGCAGTATTTTGTTACGTGAACGACCCTCAGCCAGGCGTGGTCCAGGATTTGGAATCCGTGGACCGCAATGTGCGTTCGAAATGTCGATGTTCATGTGTCCTGCAGTTCACACGTTGACGCGCAATTAGCTGCGTTCTTCATCGACCCACGAGCCAAGTGATCCACCGTTCAGGGTAATCGTATATAATTTTATTCATATTGTGTTTTTTGTTTCAATCCCTCTGGTACTTCGTTTCGAAATAAACAGAGACCCTACGCAACACGCCAGCGCGCGCGCGAAGCGAGGGCGTCGCCACCGCCTCGGGGTTCGTATAGAACCCCATAGGAGACGAAAATTGTTGACGACACGATCAGGTCCAATGACGAAGCACGCCGGGAGACAACGCTGACGCGTTTCCCCTAACGGCCGGGCGCAGAGTACATTATGGTAAATGAACCGTCGAATGTCACGGGGTCGAGAGGAACGGCGGGAGATTTCCCGACACTGTTTATCCTCCGACTCGCCGCGCGACTTCGAGAACGCACGCGGATAACGACGCGCAGCGCCCTTGGTTCGATCATACGGTCTCCGTGTTGTTGACGGGAGAATATTATATAATTTTTGTCAAGAGAAGGAGACGAGCGAAACACGCTGCCCCGGATAGCCTCGAGTCGGTCTTGCGTCCCAATTATTCCGTACGAGAACAACGGTGTTATTCTCGTTTAAACGGCATGGGTGTCCGACGCACGAGCTGCGAGTTACCGAAGCCGGTTCCATATATACCCCCGAAGCACCACTTCCCTCGATTTATTATTTCATTCTCTTCCGCCTCTTTCACAGGATACAGATATGTGTATCGAACCTTTAAATTAACGGGCGCACAATCAACGACGATATGCGTGTAATTCGATTTTCGTTCCAGGTTACCCGATCCGTGCACGATAAAATCGAGCACAGTTTCGTATTCAATTGGACGCAAAATTTCCTTCACAGGACACAACACGGAATAGGGAGCACGCAACCAACGGGGCGATATTTCCCTCGGTAGAAAGAAACAAAAAAGAAAGAAAGAAAAAGAGGAGAAGGAAAAGAGCGTTCGACAATGTTATATTATTCCCTTCTCTACACACTCTCTCTATCCATCCTTCTGCCTTTCCACCAAGGTACTTACCGGCGCTCGCGCTGGAAGAGATCCTCTCTCCGATGTGTCCTCTTGTGAGAGGAACTCGGGAAACGTATTACACGATCGGACAAGAAGAACAGCGAAGAACGTTGGTCTCTGTAACGCTCTCCTTTCTGGTCGCGTCTCACACTCTCGCTCGTCCCCAACCTGACACGGGGCATTGTGTAGTTTCTAAACGTATCGGAAGTATTAAGAGAACGGCGGGTCGGTGTCGACCTCACGCAAGCGTCCGTTTGTAACTTCTCACGAAAACGTCGCGATACAACACGTTCATCCCGTTGCCGTGGAGGGCGAGAAGAGACGTCGTCTCAGAATTCGAACTGGAACAGGCCGCCGTTTCGTCTGAACTTGAAATCCGGAAAGGTTTCCCGGTTTCGA
This sequence comes from Nomada lathburiana, assembly GCA_963667235.1. Classification (NCBI taxonomy): domain Eukaryota; kingdom Metazoa; phylum Arthropoda; class Insecta; order Hymenoptera; family Apidae; genus Nomada; species Nomada lathburiana. The sequence continues at coordinate 14,420,868 of OY763899.1, forward strand.
CGCTTGTTATGACCTCGCGCGCCAACGTCGATCGGTCCACAGACGGGAGGACAATGTCTCCGCGCGTAAGCCGTGTGTCGTCGACGACGGTGCCGAGGCTCGTTCGATCTAAATTTTTATTTGTTCGTTCGATATCGGTTATGCTATCGGACGGTTTTTTCTTTTTCATTTTCATTTTCTTTCAAGCCATGATGATATTGTATATATTTTTCATTTTCGTGTGTCTTTCAGTGTTATTTCATTCGTTAATGATCCTTCCGCAGGTTCACCTACGGAAACCTTGTTACGACTTTTACTTCCTCTAAATGATCAAGTTTGGTCATCTTCCCGGTAACATCGGCAATGCCGAAGCATTGGCCGCGCACCAGTCCGAAGACCTCACTAAATCATTCAATCGGTAGTAGCGACGGGCGGTGTGTACAAAGGGCAGGGACGTAATCAACGCGAGCTTATGACTCGCGCTTACTGGGAATTCCTCGTTCATGGGGAATAATTGCAAGCCCCAATCCCTAGCACGAAGGAGGTTCAGCGGGTTACCCGGGCCTTTCGGCCAGGGAAAACACGCTGATTCCTTCAGTGTAGCGCGCGTGCGGCCCAGAACATCTAAGGGCATCACAGACCTGTTATTGCTCAATCTCGTGCGGCTAGAAGCCGCCTGTCCCTCTAAGAAGATTTGTTTGTACGTTGGTAGTAAAAACCCGCCGACCGAAGCCGGGGGCCTTCGAGATACCATAAGATACGTCTATTTAGCAGGCTAGAGTCTCGTTCGTTATCGGAATTAACCAGACAAATCGCTCCACCAACTAAGAACGGCCATGCACCACCACCCACCGAATCAAGAAAGAGCTATCAATCTGTCAATCCTTCCGGTGTCCGGGCCTGGTGAGGTTTCCCGTGTTGAGTCAAATTAAGCCGCAGGCTCCACTCCTGGTGGTGCCCTTCCGTCAATTCCTTTAAGTTTCAGCTTTGCAACCATACTTCCCCCGGAACCCAAAAGCTTTGGTTTCCCGGAAGCTGCCCGCCGAGTCATCGGAGGAACTTCGGCGGATCGCTAGCTGGCATCGTTTATGGTTAGAACTAGGGCGGTATCTGATCGCCTTCGAACCTCTAACTTTCGTTCTTGATTAATGAAAACATTTTTGGCAAATGCTTTCGCTTCTGTCCGTCTTGCGACGATCCAAGAATTTCACCTCTAACGTCGCAATACGAATGCCCCCATCTGTCCCTATTAATCATTACCTCGGGGTTCCGAAAACCAACAAAATAGAACCGAGGTCCTATTCCATTATTCCATGCACAGAGTATTCAGGCGAAGGTAGCCTGCTTTGAGCACTCTAATTTGTTCAAAGTAAACGTACCGGCCCACCTCGACACTCAGTAAAGAGCACCGCGATGGGATATTAGTTGGACCGCCCGCGAGGAGCTAAGCCCACCGGTAGGACGTACCACATAATGCCAGTTAAACACCGCGAGCGGTGAACCGACACTGTGACACACAGATTCAACTACGAGCTTTTTAACCGCAACAACTTTAATATACGCTATTGGAGCTGGAATTACCGCGGCTGCTGGCACCAGACTTGCCCTCCAATTGGTCCTCGTTAAAGGATTTAAAGTGTACTCATTCCGATTACGGGGCCTCGGATGAGTCCCGTATCGTTATTTTTCGTCACTACCTCCCCGTGCCGGGAGTGGGTAATTTGCGCGCCTGCTGCCTTCCTTGGATGTGGTAGCCGTTTCTCAGGCTCCCTCTCCGGAATCGAACCCTGATTCCCCGTTACCCGTTACAACCATGGTAGGCGCAGAACCTACCATCGACAGTTGATAAGGCAGACATTTGAAAGATGCGTCGCCGGTGCTATTAGACCATGCGATCAGCACAAAGTTATTCAGAGTCACCAAAGCAAACGATGGACGAACGGGCGACCGCCCGCCACCGATTGGTTTTGATCTAATAAAAGCGTTCCTTCCATCTCTGGTCGGAACTCTGGTTTGCATGTATTAGCTCTAGAATTACCACAGTTATCCAAGTAAATGTGGGTACGATCTAAGGAACCATAACTGATTTAATGAGCCATTCGCGGTTTCACCTTAATGCGGCATGTACTGAGACATGCATGGCTTAATCTTTGAGACAAGCATATGACTACTGGCAGGATCAACCAGGGAGCTGCTTCGTGCAAGATACGTATGTACGCGTACGTACAACGCTCTTTACGCAACTCTACAATTTCGTTATCGACGTCGTCGGCTCTCTCGGAGGACCGATCGACGAGGCATGATTGTGTTTTTAAATAATTCTGCGTTGTTTCCATAATTAACATTTCGCCTTTCAACGCTTTATATATAATATATATATATATTTCGTATATAAACCTTTGAAAACCTTCCTCTCCTCGTGCAAAAGTGCCTCGGCAACATTAGCACGCCCAAACTTTTATAATATTCGTTACATCGCCAAAAGACGAGAAAATTTTGTTTTTTTACTTCCTATCGCTCGAAGCGGAAGAGTTGATGCTCAGTTAGTACGAGTATAACGCCGCAGCGAAGATACAAGTCACCTGCGAGAACCTCGCTCGCCACAATAGGGCCATTCGGTCTATGACACCGACCCGTGGCAATGCTGTACAGAGAGTATACATTTCGTCCAACGTACGTGTAGACGACGAAAATTGAGTGGCCACGCAATGGAACCAGCCCAGATACGATATTCTGAACACCGGTGAACTGTATCTCAGCCGAGGCCGTAGTACAGACACGCGATGCAACGCCCCAGCCGCTCGTCCCTTTCGGTACGCTCGCCGGCTACCTCTCTCTTATAGGTACGGAACGGCCGCCGGGGACGCCGGCGCCGCACGGTCTTATGCACGGGACCATACGGGGCGAAATCGTCGCAACGGGAGGATTTTCCCAACGACTTCCAACAAGCTCGTGCATTACCGAACAATCGATATTAACATTGTTCCCACGGATAAACATTCTTAATTTACATATTTAACAACAAAAAATTTTATTTTCTCGATTATCGAATTTCAAGTTTCGGCGGCGTATTGCTTTGCCCCACCTGGCTTCCAACTACATAATTAACAAAGAAATTGACAAACTAACTAACTAACTAACTAACTAACTAACTAACTAACTAACCAACTAACTAACTAACTAACTAACTAACCAACCAACTAACCAACCAACTAACTAACTAACTAACAAACTAACTAACTAACTAACTAACTAACTAACTAACTAACTAAATAACTAACTAAATAAATAAATAACTAACCAACTATCCAACTAACTAACTAAATAACTAACTAACCAGCGGCGTATTGCTTTGCCTCTGCACGCTTCTAAGTGCCAGCGGCGTATTGCTTTGCCTCTGCGTCCACCAACCTTCCAGCGGCGTATTGCTTTGCCTCTGCTCGCTTCAAAGTGCCAGCGGCGTATTGTTTTGCCACTTCTGCCACCAACTTTCCAGCGGCGTATTGATTTGCCTCTGCGTCCACCAACCTTCCAGCGGCGTATTGCTTTGCCTCTGCTCGCTTCAAAGTGCCAGCGGCGTATTGTTTTGCCACTTCTGCCACCAACTTTCCAGCGGCGTATTGCTTTGCCTCTGCGTCCACCAACCTTCCAGCGGCGTATTGCTTTGCCTCTGCTCGCTTCAAAGTGCCAGCGGCGTATTGTTTTGCCACTTCTGCCACCAACTTTCCAGCGGCGTATTGCTTTGCCACTGCGTCCACCAACCTTCCAGCGGCGTATTGCTTTGCCTCTGCACGCTTCTAAGTGCCAGCGGCGTATTGCTTTGCCTCTGCGTCCACCAACCTTCCAGCGGCGTATTGCTTTGCCTCTGCGTCCACCAACCTTCCAGCGGCGTATTGCTTTGCCTCTGCTCGCTTCAAAGTGCCAGCGGCGTATTGTTTTGCCACTTCTGCCACCAACTTTCCAGCGGCGTATTGCTTTGCCTCTGCGTCCACCAACCTTCCAGCGGCGTATTGCTTTGCCTCTGCTCGCTTCAAAGTGCCAGCGGCGTATTGTTTTGTCACTTCTGCCACCAACTTTCCAGCGGCGTATTGCTTTGCCTCTGCGTCCACCAACCTTCCAGCGGCGTATTGCTTTGCCTCTGCTCGCTTCAAAGTGCCAGCGGCGTATTGTTTTGTCACTTCTGCCACCAACTTTCCAGCGGCGTATTGCTTTGCCTCTGCGTCCACCAACCTTCCAGCGGCGTATTGCTTTGCCTCTGCTCGCTTCTAAGTGCCAGCGGCGTATTGTTTTGCCACTTCTGCCACCAACTTTCCAGCGGCGTATTGGTTTGCCTCTGCGTCCACCAACCTTCCAGCGGCGTATTGCTTTGCCTCTGCTCGCTTCAAAGTGCCAGCGGCGTATTGTTTTGTCACTTCTGCCACCAACTTTCCAGCGGCGTATTGCTTTGCCACTGCGTCCACCAACCTTCCAGCGGCGTATTGCTTTGCCTCTGCTCGCTTCAAAGTGCCAGCGGCGTATTGTTTTGCCACTTCTGCCACCAACTTTCCAGCGGCGTATTGCTTTGCCTCTGCGTCCACCAACCTTCCAGCGGCGTATTGCTTTGCCTCTGCTCGCTTCAAAGTGCCAGCGGCGTATTGTTTTGCCACTTCTGCCACCAACTTTCCAGCGGCGTATTGCTTTGCCTCTGCGTCCACCAACCTTCCAGCGGCGTATTGCTTTGCCTCTGCTCGCTTCAAAGTGCCAGCGGCGTATTGTTTTGCCACTTCTGCCACCAACTTTCCAGCGGCGTATTGCTTTGCCTCTGCGTCCACCAACCTTCCAGCGGCGTATTGCTTTGCCTCTGCTCGCTTCAAAGTGCCAGCGGCGTATTGTTTTGTCACTTCTGCCACCAACTTTCCAGCGGCGTATTGCTTTGCCTCTGCGTCCACCAACCTTCCAGCGGCGTATTGCTTTGCCTCTGCTCGCTTCAAAGTGCCAGCGGCGTATTGTTTTGTCACTTCTGCCACCAACTTTCCAGCGGCGTATTGCTTTGCCTCTGCTCGCTTCAAAGTGCCAGCGGCGTATTGTTTTGTCACTTCTGCCACCAACTTTCCAGCGGCGTATTGTTTTGCCTCTGCGTCCACCAACCTTCCAGCGGCGTATTGCTTTGCCTCTGCGTCCACCAACTTTCCAGCGGCGTATTGCTTTGCCTCTGCGTCCACCAACCTTCCAGCGGCGTATTGCTTTGCCTCTGCTCGCTTCAAAGTGCCAGCGGCGTATTGTTTTGCCACTTCTGCCACCAACTTTCCAGCGGCGTATTGCTTTGCCTCTGCGTCCACCAACCTTCCAGCGGCGTATTGCTTTGCCTCTGCTCGCTTCAAAGTGCCAGCGGCGTATTGTTTTGTCACTTCTGCCACCAACTTTCCAGCGGCGTATTGCTTTGCCTCTGCGTCCACCAACCTTCCAGCGGCGTATTGCTTTGCCTCTGCTCGCTTCAAAGTGCCAGCGGCGTATTGCTTTGCCTCTGCGTCCACCAACCTTCCAGCGGCGTATTGCTTTGCCTCTGCGTCCACCAACCTTCCAGCGGCGTATTGCTTTGCCTCTGCTCGCTTCAAAGTGCCAGCGGCGTATTGTTTTGTCACTTCTGCCACCAACTTTCCAGCGGCGTATTGATTTGCCTCTGCGTCCACCAACCTTCCAGCGGCGTATTGCTTTGCCTCTGCTCGCTTCAAAGTGCCAGCGGCGTATTGTTTTGCCGCTTCTGCCACCAACTTTCCAGCGGCGTATTGCTTTGCCTCTGCTCGCTTCAAAGTGCCAGCGGCGTATTGTTTTGTCACTTCTGCCACCAACTTTCCAGCGGCGTATTGTTTTGCCTCTGCGTCCACCAACCTTCCAGCGGCGTATTGCTTTGCCTCTGCTCGCTTCAAAGTGCCAGCGGCGTATTGTTTTGCCACTTCTGCCACCAACTTTCCAGCGGCGTATTGCTTTGCCTCTGCGTCCACCAACCTTCCAGCGGCGTATTGCTTTGCCTCTGCGTCCACCAACCTTCCAGCGGCGTATTGCTTTGCCTCTGCTCGCTTCAAAGTGCCAGCGGCGTATTGTTTTGTCACTTCTGCCACCAACTTTCCAGCGGCGTATTGCTTTGCCTCTGCGTCCACCAACCTTCCAGCGGCGTATTGCTTTGCCTCTGCTCGCTTCAAAGTGCCAGCGGCGTATTGCTTTGCCTCTGCGTCCACCAACCTTCCAGCGGCGTATTGCTTTGCCTCTGCTCGCTTCAAAGTGCCAGCGGCGTATTGTTTTGTCACTTCTGCCACCAACTTTCCAGCGGCGTATTGCTTTGCCTCTGCGTCCACCAACCTTCCAGCGGCGTATTGCTTTGCCTCTGCTCGCTTCAAAGTGCCAGCGGCGTATTGCTTTGCCTCTGCGTCCACCAACCTTCCAGCGGCGTATTGCTTTGCCTCTGCTCGCTTCAAAGTGCCAGCGGCGTATTGTTTTGTCACTTCTGCCACCAACTTTCCAGCGGCGTATTGCTTTGCCTCTGCGTCCACCAACCTTCCAGCGGCGTATTGCTTTGCCTCTGCTCGCTTCAAAGTGCCAGCGGCGTATTGCTTTGCCTCTGCGTCCACCAACCTTCCAGCGGCGTATTGCTTTGCCTCTGCGTCCACCAACCTTCCAGCGGCGTATTGCTTTGCCTCTGCTCGCTTCAAAGTGCCAGCGGCGTATTGTTTTGTCACTTCTGCCACCAACTTTCCAGCGGCGTATTGATTTGCCTCTGCGTCCACCAACCTTCCAGCGGCGTATTGCTTTGCCTCTGCTCGCTTCAAAGTGCCAGCGGCGTATTGTTTTGCCGCTTCTGCCACCAACTTTCCAGCGGCGTATTGCTTTGCCTCTGCTCGCTTCAAAGTGCCAGCGGCGTATTGTTTTGCCGCTTCTGCCACCAACCTTCCAGCGGCGTATTGCTTTGCCTCTGCGTCCACCAACCTTCCAGCGGCGTATTGCTTTGCCTCTGCTCGCTTCAAAGTGCCAGCGGCGTATTGTTTTGTCACTTCTGCCACCAACTTTCCAGCGGCGTATAGCTTTGCCTCTGCGTCCACCAACCTTCCAGCGGCGTATTGCTTTGCCTCTGCTCGCTTCAAAGTGCCAGCGGCGTATTGCTTTGCCTCTGCGTCCACCAACCTTCCAGCGGCGTATTGCTTTGCCTCTGCGTCCACCAACCTTCCAGCGGCGTATTGCTTTGCCTCTGCTCGCTTCAAAGTGCCAGCGGCGTATTGCTTTGCCACTTCTGCCACCAACTTTCCAGCGGCGTATTGCTTTGCCTCTGCGTCCACCAACCTTCCAGCGGCGTATTGCTTTGCCTCTGCTCGCTTCAAAGTGCCAGCGGCGTATTGTTTTGTCACTTCTGCCACCAACTTTCCAGCGGCGTATTGCTTTGCCTCTGCGTCCACCAACCTTCCAGCGGCGTATTGCTTTGCCTCTGCTCGCTTCAAAGTGCCAGCGGCGTATTGCTTTGCCTCTGCGTCCACCAACCTTCCAGCGGCGTATTGCTTTGCCTCTGCTCGCTTCAAAGTGCCAGCGGCGTATTGCTTTGCCTCTGCGTCCACCAACCTTCCAGCGGCGTATTGCTTTGCCTCTGCTCGCTTCAAAGTGCCAGCGGCGTATTGTTTTGTCACTTCTGCCACCAACTTTCCAGCGGCGTATTGCTTTGCCTCTGCGTCCACCAACCTTCCAGCGGCGTATTGCTTTGCCTCTGCTCGCTTCAAAGTGCCAGCGGCGTATTGTTTTGTCACTTCTGCCACCAACTTTCCAGCGGCGTATTGCTTTGCCTCTGCTCGCTTCAAAGTGCCAGCGGCGTATTGTTTTGTCACTTCTGCCACCAACTTTCCAGCGGCGTATTGTTTTGCCTCTGCGTCCACCAACCTTCCAGCGGCGTATTGCTTTGCCTCTGCGTCCACCAACTTTCCAGCGGCGTATTGCTTTGCCTCTGCGTCCACCAACCTTCCAGCGGCGTATTGCTTTGCCTCTGCTCGCTTCAAAGTGCCAGCGGCGTATTGTTTTGCCACTTCTGCCACCAACTTTCCAGCGGCGTATTGCTTTGCCTCTGCGTCCACCAACCTTCCAGCGGCGTATTGCTTTGCCTCTGCTCGCTTCAAAGTGCCAGCGGCGTATTGTTTTGTCACTTCTGCCACCAACTTTCCAGCGGCGTATTGCTTTGCCTCTGCGTCCACCAACCTTCCAGCGGCGTATTGCTTTGCCTCTGCTCGCTTCAAAGTGCCAGCGGCGTATTGCTTTGCCTCTGCGTCCACCAACCTTCCAGCGGCGTATTGCTTTGCCTCTGCGTCCACCAACCTTCCAGCGGCGTATTGCTTTGCCTCTGCTCGCTTCAAAGTGCCAGCGGCGTATTGTTTTGCCACTTCTGCCACCAACTTTCCAGCGGCGTATTGCTTTGCCTCTGCGTCCACCAACCTTCCAGCGGCGTATTGCTTTGCCTCTGCTCGCTTCAAAGTGCCAGCGGCGTATTGTTTTGCCGCTTCTGCCACCAACTTTCCAGCGGCGTATTGCTTTGCCTCTGCTCGCTTCAAAGTGCCAGCGGCGTATTGTTTTGTCACTTCTGCCACCAACTTTCCAGCGGCGTATTGTTTTGCCTCTGCGTCCACCAACCTTCCAGCGGCGTATTGCTTTGCCTCTGCTCGCTTCAAAGTGCCAGCGGCGTATTGTTTTGCCACTTCTGCCACCAACTTTCCAGCGGCGTATTGCTTTGCCTCTGCGTCCACCAACCTTCCAGCGGCGTATTGCTTTGCCTCTGCGTCCACCAACCTTCCAGCGGCGTATTGCTTTGCCTCTGCTCGCTTCAAAGTGCCAGCGGCGTATTGTTTTGTCACTTCTGCCACCAACTTTCCAGCGGCGTATTGCTTTGCCTCTGCGTCCACCAACCTTCCAGCGGCGTATTGCTTTGCCTCTGCTCGCTTCAAAGTGCCAGCGGCGTATTGCTTTGCCTCTGCGTCCACCAACCTTCCAGCGGCGTATTGCTTTGCCTCTGCTCGCTTCAAAGTGCCAGCGGCGTATTGTTTTGTCACTTCTGCCACCAACTTTCCAGCGGCGTATTGCTTTGCCTCTGCGTCCACCAACCTTCCAGCGGCGTATTGCTTTGCCTCTGCTCGCTTCAAAGTGCCAGCGGCGTATTGCTTTGCCTCTGCGTCCACCAACCTTCCAGCGGCGTATTGCTTTGCCTCTGCGTCCACCAACCTTCCAGCGGCGTATTGCTTTGCCTCTGCTCGCTTCAAAGTGCCAGCGGCGTATTGTTTTGTCACTTCTGCCACCAACTTTCCAGCGGCGTATTGATTTGCCTCTGCGTCCACCAACCTTCCAGCGGCGTATTGCTTTGCCTCTGCTCGCTTCAAAGTGCCAGCGGCGTATTGTTTTGCCGCTTCTGCCACCAACTTTCCAGCGGCGTATTGCTTTGCCTCTGCTCGCTTCAAAGTGCCAGCGGCGTATTGTTTTGTCACTTCTGCCACCAACTTTCCAGCGGCGTATTGTTTTGCCTCTGCGTCCACCAACCTTCCAGCGGCGTATTGCTTTGCCTCTGCTCGCTTCAAAGTGCCAGCGGCGTATTGTTTTGCCACTTCTGCCACCAACTTTCCAGCGGCGTATTGCTTTGCCTCTGCGTCCACCAACCTTCCAGCGGCGTATTGCTTTGCCTCTGCGTCCACCAACCTTCCAGCGGCGTATTGCTTTGCCTCTGCTCGCTTCAAAGTGCCAGCGGCGTATTGTTTTGTCACTTCTGCCACCAACTTTCCAGCGGCGTATTGCTTTGCCTCTGCGTCCACCAACCTTCCAGCGGCGTATTGCTTTGCCTCTGCTCGCTTCAAAGTGCCAGCGGCGTATTGCTTTGCCTCTGCGTCCACCAACCTTCCAGCGGCGTATTGCTTTGCCTCTGCTCGCTTCAAAGTGCCAGCGGCGTATTGCTTTGCCACTTCTGCCACCAACTTTCCAGCGGCGTATTGCTTTGCCTCTGCGTCCACCAACCTTCCAGCGGCGTATTGCTTTGCCTCTGCGTCCACCAACCTTCCAGCGGCGTATTGCTTTGCCTCTGCTCGCTTCAAAGTGCCAGCGGCGTATTGTTTTGTCACTTCTGCCACCAACTTTCCAGCGGCGTATTGCTTTGCCTCTGCGTCCACCAACCTTCCAGCGGCGTATTGCTTTGCCTCTGCTCGCTTCAAAGTGCCAGCGGCGTATTGTTTTGCCACTTCTGCCACCAACTTTCCAGCGGCGTATTGCTTTGCCTCTGCGTCCACCAACCTTCCAGCGGCGTATTGCTTTGCCTCTGCTCGCTTCAAAGTGCCAGCGGCGTATTGTTTTGTCACTTCTGCCACCAACTTTCCAGCGGCGTATAGCTTTGCCTCTGCGTCCACCAACCTTCCAGCGGCGTATTGCTTTGCCTCTGCTCGCTTCAAAGTGCCAGCGGCGTATTGTTTTGTCACTTCTGCCACCAACTTTCCAGCGGCGTATTGCTTTGCCTCTGCGTCCACCAACCTTCCAGCGGCGTATTGCTTTGCCTCTGCTCGCTTCAAAGTGCCAGCGGCGTATTGTTTTGCCACTTCTGCCACCAACTTTCCAGCGGCGTATTGCTTTGCCTCTGCGTCCACCAACCTTCCAGCGGCGTATTGCTTTGCCTCTGCTCGCTTCAAAGTGCCAGCGGCGTATTGTTTTGTCACTTCTGCCACCAACTTTCCAGCGGCGTATTGCTTTGCCTCTGCGTCCACCAACCTTCCAGCGGCGTATTGCTTTGCCTCTGCTCGCTTCAAAGTGCCAGCGGCGTATTGTTTTGTCACTTCTGCCACCAACTTTCCAGCGGCGTATTGTTTTGCCTCTGCGTCCACCAACCTTCCAGCGGCGTATTGCTTTGCCTCTGCGTCCACCAACTTTCCAGCGGCGTATTGCTTTGCCTCTGCGTCCACCAACCTTCCAGCGGCGTATTGCTTTGCCTCTGCTCGCTTCAAAGTGCCAGCGGCGTATTGTTTTGCCACTTCTGCCACCAACTTTCCAGCGGCGTATTGCTTTGCCTCTGCGTCCACCAACCTTCCAGCGGCGTATTGCTTTGCCTCTGCTCGCTTCAAAGTGCCAGCGGCGTATTGTTTTGTCACTTCTGCCACCAACTTTCCAGCGGCGTATTGCTTTGCCTCTGCGTCCACCAACCTTCCAGCGGCGTATTGCTTTGCCTCTGCTCGCTTCAAAGTGCCAGCGGCGTATTGTTTTGCCACTTCTGCCACCAACTTTCCAGCGGCGTATTGCTTTGCCTCTGCGTCCACCAACCTTCCAGCGGCGTATTGCTTTGCCTCTGCTCGCTTCAAAGTGCCAGCGGCGTATTGTTTTGTCACTTCTGCCACCAACTTTCCAGCGGCGTATTGCTTTGCCTCTGCGTCCACCAACCTTCCAGCGGCGTATTGCTTTGCCTCTGCTCGCTTCAAAGTGCCAGCGGCGTATTGCTTTGCCTCTGCGTCCACCAACCTTCCAGCGGCGTATTGCTTTGCCTCTGCTCGCTTCAAAGTGCCAGCGGCGTATTGCTTTGCCTCTGCGTCCACCAACCTTCCAGCGGCGTATTGCTTTGCCTCTGCTCGCTTCAAAGTGCCAGCGGCGTATTGTTTTGTCACTTCTGCCACCAACTTTCCAGCGGCGTATTGCTTTGCCTCTGCGTCCACCAACCTTCCAGCGGCGTATTGCTTTGCCTCTGCTCGCTTCAAAGTGCCAGCGGCGTATTGTTTTGTCACTTCTGCCACCAACTTTCCAGCGGCGTATTGCTTTGCCTCTGCTCGCTTCAAAGTGCCAGCGGCGTATTGTTTTGTCACTTCTGCCACCAACTTTCCAGCGGCGTATTGTTTTGCCTCTGCGTCCACCAACCTTCCAGCGGCGTATTGCTTTGCCTCTGCGTCCACCAACTTTCCAGCGGCGTATTGCTTTGCCTCTGCGTCCACCAACCTTCCAGCGGCGTATTGCTTTGCCTCTGCTCGCTTCAAAGTGCCAGCGGCGTATTGTTTTGCCACTTCTGCCACCAACTTTCCAGCGGCGTATTGCTTTGCCTCTGCGTCCACCAACCTTCCAGCGGCGTATTGCTTTGCCTCTGCTCGCTTCAAAGTGCCAGCGGCGTATTGTTTTGTCACTTCTGCCACCAACTTTCCAGCGGCGTATTGCTTTGCCTCTGCGTCCACCAACCTTCCAGCGGCGTATTGCTTTGCCTCTGCTCGCTTCAAAGTGCCAGCGGCGTATTGCTTTGCCTCTGCGTCCACCAACCTTCCAGCGGCGTATTGCTTTGCCTCTGCGTCCACCAACCTTCCAGCGGCGTATTGCTTTGCCTCTGCTCGCTTCAAAGTGCCAGCGGCGTATTGTTTTGTCACTTCTGCCACCAACTTTCCAGCGGCGTATTGATTTGCCTCTGCGTCCACCAACCTTCCAGCGGCGTATTGCTTTGCCTCTGCTCGCTTCAAAGTGCCAGCGGCGTATTGTTTTGCCGCTTCTGCCACCAACTTTCCAGCGGCGTATTGCTTTGCCTCTGCTCGCTTCAAAGTGCCAGCGGCGTATTGTTTTGTCACTTCTGCCACCAACTTTCCAGCGGCGTATTGTTTTGCCTCTGCGTCCACCAACCTTCCAGCGGCGTATTGCTTTGCCTCTGCTCGCTTCAAAGTGCCAGCGGCGTATTGTTTTGCCACTTCTGCCACCAACTTTCCAGCGGCGTATTGCTTTGCCTCTGCGTCCACCAACCTTCCAGCGGCGTATTGCTTTGCCTCTGCGTCCACCAACCTTCCAGCGGCGTATTGCTTTGCCTCTGCTCGCTTCAAAGTGCCAGCGGCGTATTGTTTTGTCACTTCTGCCACCAACTTTCCAGCGGCGTATTGCTTTGCCTCTGCGTCCACCAACCTTCCAGCGGCGTATTGCTTTGCCTCTGCTCGCTTCAAAGTGCCAGCGGCGTATTGCTTTGCCTCTGCGTCCACCAACCTTCCAGCGGCGTATTGCTTTGCCTCTGCTCGCTTCAAAGTGCCAGCGGCGTATTGTTTTGTCACTTCTGCCACCAACTTTCCAGCGGCGTATTGCTTTGCCTCTGCGTCCACCAACCTTCCAGCGGCGTATTGCTTTGCCTCTGCTCGCTTCAAAGTGCCAGCGGCGTATTGTTTTGTCACTTCTGCCACCAACTTTCCAGCGGCGTATTGCTTTGCCTCTGCGTCCACCAACCTTCCAGCGGCGTATTGCTTTGCCTCTGCTCGCTTCAAAGTGCCAGCGGCGTATTGTTTTGCCACTTCTGCCACCAACTTTCCAGCGGCGTATTGCTTTGCCTCTGCGTCCACCAACCTTCCAGCGGCGTATTGCTTTGCCTCTGCTCGCTTCAAAGTGCCAGCGGCGTATTGTTTTGTCACTTCTGCCACCAACTTTCCAGCGGCGTATAGCTTTGCCTCTGCGTCCACCAACCTTCCAGCGGCGTATTGCTTTGCCTCTGCTCGCTTCAAAGTGCCAGCGGCGTATTGTTTTGTCACTTCTGCCACCAACTTTCCAGCGGCGTATTGCTTTGCCTCTGCGTCCACCAACCTTCCAGCGGCGTATTGCTTTGCCTCTGCTCGCTTCAAAGTGCCAGCGGCGTATTGTTTTGCCACTTCTGCCACCAACTTTCCAGCGGCGTATTGCTTTGCCTCTGCGTCCACCAACCTTCCAGCGGCGTATTGCTTTGCCTCTGCTCGCTTCAAAGTGCCAGCGGCGTATTGTTTTGTCACTTCTGCCACCAACTTTCCAGCGGCGTATTGCTTTGCCTCTGCGTCCACCAACCTTCCAGCGGCGTATTGCTTTGCCTCTGCTCGCTTCAAAGTGCCAGCGGCGTATTGTTTTGCCACTTCTGCCACCAACTTTCCAGCGGCGTATTGCTTTGCCTCTGCGTCCACCAACCTTCCAGCGGCGTATTGCTTTGCCTCTGCTCGCTTCAAAGTGCCAGCGGCGTATTGTTTTGTCACTTCTGCCACCAACTTTCCAGCGGCGTATTGCTTTGCCTCTGCTCGCTTCAAATTGCCAGCGGCGTATTGTTTTGCCACTTCTGCCACCAACTTTCCAGCGGCGTATTGCTTTGCCTCTGCGTCCACCAACCTTCCAGCGGCGTATTGCTTTGCCTCTGCTCGCTTCAAAGTGCCAGCGGCGTATTGTTTTGCCACTTCTGCCACCAACTTTCCAGCGGCGTATTGCTTTGCCTCTGCGTCCACCAACCTTCCAGCGGCGTATTGCTTTGCCTCTGCTCGCTTCAAAGTGCCAGCGGCGTATTGCTTTTGTCGATCGTACAACCAAGTGCCAGCGGCGTAATGCTTTTGTCGATCGTACAACCAAGTGCCAGCGGCGTAATGCTTTTGTCGATCGTACAACCAAGTGCCAGCGGCGTATTGCTTTTGTCGATCGTACAACCAAGTGCCAGCGGCGTATTGCTTTTGTCGATCGTACAACCAAGTGCCAGCGGCGTATTGCTTTTGTCGATCGTACAACCAAGTGCCAGCGGCGTATTGATTTGCCACTTCTGCCACCAACTTTCCAGCGGCGTATTGCTTTGCCTCTGCGTCCACCAACCTTCCAGCGGCGTATTGCTTTGCCTCTGCTCGCTTCAAAGTGCCAGCGGCGTATTGTTTTGCCACTTCTGCCACCAACTTTCCAGCGGCGTATTGCTTTGCCTCTGCGTCCACCAACCTTCCAGCGGCGTATTGCTTTGCCTCTGCTCGCTTCAAAGTGCCAGCGGCGTATTGTTTTGCCACTTCTGCCACCAACTTTCCAGCGGCGTAATGCTTTGCCTCTGCGTCCACCAACCTTCCAGCGGCGTATTGCTTTGCCTCTGCTCGCTTCAAAGTGCCAGCGGCGTATTGTTTTGTCACTTCTGCCACCAACTTTCCAGCGGCGTATTGCTTTGCCTCTGCGTCCACCAACCTTCCAGCGGCGTATTGCTTTGCCTCTGCTCGCTTCAAAGTGCCAGCGGCGTATTGTTTTGCCACTTCTGCCACCAACTTTCCAGCGGCGTATTGCTTTGCCTCTGCGTCCACCAACCTTCCAGCGGCGTATTGCTTTGCCTCTGCTCGCTTCAAAGTGCCAGCGGCGTATTGTTTTGCCACTTCTGCCACCAACTTTCCAGCGGCGTATTGTTTTGCCTCTGCGTCCACCAACCTTCCAGCGGCGTATTGCTTTGCCTCTGCTCGCTTCAAAGTGCCAGCGGCGTATTGTTTTGTCACTTCTGCCACCAACTTTCCAGCGGCGTATTGCTTTGCCTCTGCTCGCTTCAAAGTGCCAGCGGCGTATTGTTTTGTCACTTCTGCCACCAACTTTCCAGCGGCGTATTGCTTTGCCTCTGCGTCCACCAACCTTCCAGCGGCGTATTGCTTTGCCTCTGCTCGCTTCAAAGTGCCAGCGGCGTATTGTTTTGTCACTTCTGCCACCAACTTTCCAGCGGCGTATTGCTTTGCCTCTGCGTCCACCAACCTTCCAGCGGCGTATTGCTTTGCCTCTGCTCGCTTCAAAGTGCCAGCGGCGTATTGTTTTGCCACTTCTGCCACCAACTTTCCAGCGGCGTATTGCTTTGCCTCTGCGTCCACCAACCTTCCAGCGGCGTATTGCTTTGCCTCTGCTCGCTTCAAAGTGCCAGCGGCGTATTGTTTTGTCACTTCTGCCACCAACTTTCCAGCGGCGTATTGCTTTGCCTCTGCTCGCTTCAAATTGCCAGCGGCGTATTGTTTTGCCACTTCTGCCACCAACTTTCCAGCGGCGTATTGCTTTGCCTCTGCGTCCACCAACCTTCCAGCGGCGTATTGCTTTGCCTCTGCTCGCTTCAAAGTGCCAGCGGCGTATTGTTTTGCCACTTCTGCCACCAACTTTCCAGCGGCGTATTGCTTTGCCTCTGCGTCCACCAACCTTCCAGCGGCGTATTGCTTTGCCTCTGCTCGCTTCAAAGTGCCAGCGGCGTATTGTTTTGTCACTTCTGCCACCAACTTTCCAGCGGCGTATTGCTTTGCCTCTGCGTCCACCAACCTTCCAGCGGCGTATTGCTTTGCCTCTGCTCGCTTCAAAGTGCCAGCGGCGTATTGTTTTGTCACTTCTGCCACCAACTTTCCAGCGGCGTATTGCTTTGCCTCTGCGTCCACCAACCTTCCAGCGGCGTATTGCTTTGCCTCTGCTCGCTTCAAAGTGCCAGCGGCGTATTGTTTTGCCACTTCTGCCACCAACTTTCCAGCGGCGTATTGCTTTGCCTCTGCGTCCACCAACCTTCCAGCGGCGTATTGCTTTGCCTCTGCTCGCTTCAAAGTGCCAGCGGCGTATTGTTTTGTCACTTCTGCCACCAACTTTCCAGCGGCGTATTGCTTTGCCTCTGCGTCCACCAACCTTCCAGCGGCGTATTGCTTTGCCTCTGCTCGCTTCAAAGTGCCAGCGGCGTATTGTTTTGCCACTTCTGCCACCAACTTTCCAGCGGCGTATTGCTTTGCCTCTGCGTCCACCAACCTTCCAGCGGCGTATTGCTTTGCCTCTGCTCGCTTCAAAGTGCCAGCGGCGTATTGTTTTGTCACTTCTGCCACCAACTTTCCAGCGGCGTATTGCTTTGCCTCTGCGTCCACCAACCTTCCAGCGGCGTATTGCTTTGCCTCTGCTCGCTTCAAAGTGCCAGCGGCGTATTGTTTTGTCACTTCTGCCACCAACTTTCCAGCGGCGTATTGCTTTGCCTCTGCGTCCACCAACCTTCCAGCGGCGTATTGCTTTGCCTCTGCTCGCTTCAAAGTGCCAGCGGCGTATTGTTTTGCCACTTCTGCCACCAACTTTCCAGCGGCGTATTGCTTTGCCTCTGCGTCCACCAACCTTCCAGCGGCGTATTGCTTTGCCTCTGCTCGCTTCAAAGTGCCAGCGGCGTATTGTTTTGTCACTTCTGCCACCAACTTTCCAGCGGCGTATTGCTTTGCCTCTGCTCGCTTCAAATTGCCAGCGGCGTATTGTTTTGCCACTTCTGCCACCAACTTTCCAGCGGCGTATTGCTTTGCCTCTGCGTCCACCAACCTTCCAGCGGCGTATTGCTTTGCCTCTGCTCGCTTCAAAGTGCCAGCGGCGTATTGTTTTGTCACTTCTGCCACCAACTTTCCAGCGGCGTATTGCTTTGCCTCTGCGTCCACCAACCTTCCAGCGGCGTATTGCTTTGCCTCTGCTCGCTTCAAAGTGCCAGCGGCGTATTGTTTTGCCACTTCTGCCACCAACTTTCCAGCGGCGTATTGCTTTGCCTCTGCGTCCACCAACCTTCCAGCGGCGTATTGCTTTGCCTCTGCTCGCTTCAAAGTGCCAGCGGCGTATTGTTTTGTCACTTCTGCCACCAACTTTCCAGCGGCGTATTGCTTTGCCTCTGCGTCCACCAACCTTCCAGCGGCGTATTGCTTTGCCTCTGCTCGCTTCAAAGTGCCAGCGGCGTATTGATTTGTCACTTCTGCCACCAACTTTCCAGCGGCGTATTGCTTTGCCTCTGCGTCCACCAACCTTCCAGCGGCGTATTGCTTTGCCTCTGCTCGCTTCAAAGTGCCAGCGGCGTATTGTTTTGCCACTTCTGCCACCAACTTTCCAGCGGCGTATTGCTTTGCCTCTGCGTCCACCAACCTTCCAGCGGCGTATTGCTTTGCCTCTGCTCGCTTCAAAGTGCCAGCGGCGTATTGTTTTGTCACTTCTGCCACCAACTTTCCAGCGGCGTATTGCTTTGCCTCTGCGTCCACCAACCTTCCAGCGGCGTATTGCTTTGCCTCTGCTCGCTTCAAAGTGCCAGCGGCGTATTGTTTTGTCACTTCTGCCACCAACTTTCCAGCGGCGTATTGCTTTGCCTCTGCGTCCACCAACCTTCCAGCGGCGTATTGCTTTGCCTCTGCTCGCTTCAAAGTGCCAGCGGCGTATTGTTTTGCCACTTCTGCCACCAACTTTCCAGCGGCGTATTGCTTTGCCTCTGCGTCCACCAACCTTCCAGCGGCGTATTGCTTTGCCTCTGCTCGCTTCAAAGTGCCAGCGGCGTATTGTTTTGTCACTTCTGCCACCAACTTTCCAGCGGCGTATTGCTTTGCCTCTGCGTCCACCAACCTTCCAGCGGCGTATTGCTTTGCCTCTGCTCGCTTCAAAGTGCCAGCGGCGTATTGATTTGTCACTTCTGCCACCAACTTTCCAGCGGCGTATTGCTTTGCCTCTGCGTCCACCAACCTTCCAGCGGCGTATTGCTTTGCCTCTGCTCGCTTCAAAGTGCCAGCGGCGTATTGTTTTGCCACTTCTGCCACCAACTTTCCAGCGGCGTATTGCTTTGCCTCTGCGTCCACCAACCTTCCAGCGGCGTATTGCTTTGCCTCTGCTCGCTTCAAAGTGCCAGCGGCGTATTGTTTTGTCACTTCTGCCACCAACTTTCCAGCGGCGTATTGCTTTGCCTCTGCTCGCTTCAAATTGCCAGCGGCGTATTGTTTTGCCACTTCTGCCACCAACTTTCCAGCGGCGTATTGCTTTGCCTCTGCGTCCACCAACCTTCCAGCGGCGTATTGCTTTGCCTCTGCTCGCTTCAAAGTGCCAGCGGCGTATTGTTTTGCCACTTCTGCCACCAACTTTCCAGCGGCGTATTGATTTGCCTCTGCGTCCACCAACCTTCCAGCGGCGTATTGCTTTGCCTCTGCTCGCTTCAAAGTGCCAGCGGCGTATTGTTTTGTCACTTCTGCCACCAACTTTCCAGCGGCGTATTGCTTTGCCTCTGCGTCCACCAACCTTCCAGCGGCGTATTGCTTTGCCTCTGCTCGCTTCAAAGTGCCAGCGGCGTATTGTTTTGTCACTTCTGCCACCAACTTTCCAGCGGCGTATTGCTTTGCCTCTGCGTCCACCAACCTTCCAGCGGCGTATTGCTTTGCCTCTGCTCGCTTCAAAGTGCCAGCGGCGTATTGTTTTGCCACTTCTGCCACCAACTTTCCAGCGGCGTATTGCTTTGCCTCTGCGTCCACCAACCTTCCAGCGGCGTATTGCTTTGCCTCTGCTCGCTTCAAAGTGCCAGCGGCGTATTGTTTTGCCACTTCTGCCACCAACTTTCCAGCGGCGTATTGTTTTGCCTCTGCGTCCACCAACCTTCCAGCGGCGTAATGCTTTGCCTCTGCTCGCTTCAAAGTGCCAGCGGCGTATTGTTTTGTCACTTCTGCCACCAACTTTCCAGCGGCGTATTGCTTTGCCTCTGCTCGCTTCAAAGTGCCAGCGGCGTATTGTTTTGTCACTTCTGCCACCAACTTTCCAGCGGCGTATTGCTTTGCCTCTGCGTCCACCAACCTTCCAGCGGCGTATTGCTTTGCCTCTGCTCGCTTCAAAGTGCCAGCGGCGTATTGTTTTGTCACTTCTGCCACCAACTTTCCAGCGGCGTATTGCTTTGCCTCTGCGTCCACCAACCTTCCAGCGGCGTATTGCTTTGCCTCTGCTCGCTTCAAAGTGCCAGCGGCGTATTGTTTTGCCACTTCTGCCACCAACTTTCCAGCGGCGTATTGCTTTGCCTCTGCGTCCACCAACCTTCCAGCGGCGTATTGCTTTGCCTCTGCTCGCTTCAAAGTGCCAGCGGCGTATTGTTTTGTCACTTCTGCCACCAACTTTCCAGCGGCGTATTGCTTTGCCTCTGCTCGCTTCAAATTGCCAGCGGCGTATTGTTTTGCCACTTCTGCCACCAACTTTCCAGCGGCGTATTGCTTTGCCTCTGCGTCCACCAACCTTCCAGCGGCGTATTGCTTTGCCTCTGCTCGCTTCAAAGTGCCAGCGGCGTATTGTTTTGCCACTTCTGCCACCAACTTTCCAGCGGCGTATTGCTTTGCCTCTGCGTCCACCAACCTTCCAGCGGCGTATTGCTTTGCCTCTGCTCGCTTCAAAGTGCCAGCGGCGTATTGTTTTGTCACTTCTGCCACCAACTTTCCAGCGGCGTATTGCTTTGCCTCTGCGTCCACCAACCTTCCAGCGGCGTATTGCTTTGCCTCTGCTCGCTTCAAAGTGCCAGCGGCGTATTGTTTTGTCACTTCTGCCACCAACTTTCCAGCGGCGTATTGCTTTGCCTCTGCGTCCACCAACCTTCCAGCGGCGTATTGCTTTGCCTCTGCTCGCTTCAAAGTGCCAGCGGCGTATTGTTTTGCCACTTCTGCCACCAACTTTCCAGCGGCGTATTGCTTTGCCTCTGCGTCCACCAACCTTCCAGCGGCGTATTGCTTTGCCTCTGCTCGCTTCAAAGTGCCAGCGGCGTATTGTTTTGTCACTTCTGCCACCAACTTTCCAGCGGCGTATTGCTTTGCCTCTGCGTCCACCAACCTTCCAGCGGCGTATTGCTTTGCCTCTGCTCGCTTCAAAGTGCCAGCGGCGTATTGTTTTGTCACTTCTGCCACCAACTTTCCAGCGGCGTATTGCTTTGCCTCTGCGTCCACCAACCTTCCAGCGGCGTATTGCTTTGCCTCTGCTCGCTTCAAAGTGCCAGCGGCGTATTGTTTTGCCACTTCTGCCACCAACTTTCCAGCGGCGTATTGCTTTGCCTCTGCGTCCACCAACCTTCCAGCGGCGTATTGCTTTGCCTCTGCTCGCTTCAAAGTGCCAGCGGCGTATTGTTTTGTCACTTCTGCCACCAACTTTCCAGCGGCGTATTGCTTTGCCTCTGCGTCCACCAACCTTCCAGCGGCGTATTGCTTTGCCTCTGCTCGCTTCAAAGTGCCAGCGGCGTATTGTTTTGTCACTTCTGCCACCAACTTTCCAGCGGCGTATTGCTTTGCCTCTGCGTCCACCAACCTTCCAGCGGCGTATTGCTTTGCCTCTGCTCGCTTCAAAGTGCCAGCGGCGTATTGTTTTGCCACTTCTGCCACCAACTTTCCAGCGGCGTATTGCTTTGCCTCTGCGTCCACCAACCTTCCAGCGGCGTATTGCTTTGCCTCTGCTCGCTTCAAAGTGCCAGCGGCGTATTGTTTTGTCACTTCTGCCACCAACTTTCCAGCGGCGTATTGCTTTGCCTCTGCTCGCTTCAAATTGCCAGCGGCGTATTGTTTTGCCACTTCTGCCACCAACTTTCCAGCGGCGTATTGCTTTGCCTCTGCGTCCACCAACCTTCCAGCGGCGTATTGCTTTGCCTCTGCTCGCTTCAAAGTGCCAGCGGCGTATTGTTTTGTCACTTCTGCCACCAACTTTCCAGCGGCGTATTGCTTTGCCTCTGCGTCCACCAACCTTCCAGCGGCGTATTGCTTTGCCTCTGCTCGCTTCAAAGTGCCAGCGGCGTATTGTTTTGCCACTTCTGCCACCAACTTTCCAGCGGCGTA
The DNA here is from genome assembly GCA_963667235.1 of Nomada lathburiana. Taxonomy (NCBI): domain Eukaryota; kingdom Metazoa; phylum Arthropoda; class Insecta; order Hymenoptera; family Apidae; genus Nomada; species Nomada lathburiana. The sequence continues at coordinate 14,442,134 of OY763899.1, forward strand.
TTGCTTTGCCTCTGCGTCCACCAACCTTCCAGCGGCGTATTGCTTTGCCTCTGCTCGCTTCAAAGTGCCAGCGGCGTATTGTTTTGTCACTTCTGCCACCAACTTTCCAGCGGCGTATTGCTTTGCCTCTGCGTCCACCAACCTTCCAGCGGCGTATTGCTTTGCCTCTGCTCGCTTCAAAGTGCCAGCGGCGTATTGATTTGTCACTTCTGCCACCAACTTTCCAGCGGCGTATTGCTTTGCCTCTGCGTCCACCAACCTTCCAGCGGCGTATTGCTTTGCCTCTGCTCGCTTCAAAGTGCCAGCGGCGTATTGTTTTGCCACTTCTGCCACCAACTTTCCAGCGGCGTATTGCTTTGCCTCTGCGTCCACCAACCTTCCAGCGGCGTATTGCTTTGCCTCTGCTCGCTTCAAAGTGCCAGCGGCGTATTGTTTTGTCACTTCTGCCACCAACTTTCCAGCGGCGTATTGCTTTGCCTCTGCGTCCACCAACCTTCCAGCGGCGTATTGCTTTGCCTCTGCTCGCTTCAAAGTGCCAGCGGCGTATTGTTTTGTCACTTCTGCCACCAACTTTCCAGCGGCGTATTGCTTTGCCTCTGCGTCCACCAACCTTCCAGCGGCGTATTGCTTTGCCTCTGCTCGCTTCAAAGTGCCAGCGGCGTATTGTTTTGCCACTTCTGCCACCAACTTTCCAGCGGCGTATTGCTTTGCCTCTGCGTCCACCAACCTTCCAGCGGCGTATTGCTTTGCCTCTGCTCGCTTCAAAGTGCCAGCGGCGTATTGTTTTGTCACTTCTGCCACCAACTTTCCAGCGGCGTATTGCTTTGCCTCTGCGTCCACCAACCTTCCAGCGGCGTATTGCTTTGCCTCTGCTCGCTTCAAAGTGCCAGCGGCGTATTGATTTGTCACTTCTGCCACCAACTTTCCAGCGGCGTATTGCTTTGCCTCTGCGTCCACCAACCTTCCAGCGGCGTATTGCTTTGCCTCTGCTCGCTTCAAAGTGCCAGCGGCGTATTGTTTTGCCACTTCTGCCACCAACTTTCCAGCGGCGTATTGCTTTGCCTCTGCGTCCACCAACCTTCCAGCGGCGTATTGCTTTGCCTCTGCTCGCTTCAAAGTGCCAGCGGCGTATTGTTTTGTCACTTCTGCCACCAACTTTCCAGCGGCGTATTGCTTTGCCTCTGCTCGCTTCAAATTGCCAGCGGCGTATTGTTTTGCCACTTCTGCCACCAACTTTCCAGCGGCGTATTGCTTTGCCTCTGCGTCCACCAACCTTCCAGCGGCGTATTGCTTTGCCTCTGCTCGCTTCAAAGTGCCAGCGGCGTATTGTTTTGCCACTTCTGCCACCAACTTTCCAGCGGCGTATTGATTTGCCTCTGCGTCCACCAACCTTCCAGCGGCGTATTGCTTTGCCTCTGCTCGCTTCAAAGTGCCAGCGGCGTATTGTTTTGTCACTTCTGCCACCAACTTTCCAGCGGCGTATTGCTTTGCCTCTGCGTCCACCAACCTTCCAGCGGCGTATTGCTTTGCCTCTGCTCGCTTCAAAGTGCCAGCGGCGTATTGTTTTGTCACTTCTGCCACCAACTTTCCAGCGGCGTATTGCTTTGCCTCTGCGTCCACCAACCTTCCAGCGGCGTATTGCTTTGCCTCTGCTCGCTTCAAAGTGCCAGCGGCGTATTGTTTTGCCACTTCTGCCACCAACTTTCCAGCGGCGTATTGCTTTGCCTCTGCGTCCACCAACCTTCCAGCGGCGTATTGCTTTGCCTCTGCTCGCTTCAAAGTGCCAGCGGCGTATTGTTTTGTCACTTCTGCCACCAACTTTCCAGCGGCGTATTGCTTTGCCTCTGCGTCCACCAACCTTCCAGCGGCGTATTGCTTTGCCTCTGCTCGCTTCAAAGTGCCAGCGGCGTATTGTTTTGTCACTTCTGCCACCAACTTTCCAGCGGCGTATTGCTTTGCCTCTGCGTCCACCAACCTTCCAGCGGCGTATTGCTTTGCCTCTGCTCGCTTCAAAGTGCCAGCGGCGTATTGTTTTGCCACTTCTGCCACCAACTTTCCAGCGGCGTATTGCTTTGCCTCTGCGTCCACCAACCTTCCAGCGGCGTATTGCTTTGCCTCTGCTCGCTTCAAAGTGCCAGCGGCGTATTGTTTTGTCACTTCTGCCACCAACTTTCCAGCGGCGTATTGCTTTGCCTCTGCGTCCACCAACCTTCCAGCGGCGTATTGCTTTGCCTCTGCTCGCTTCAAAGTGCCAGCGGCGTATTGTTTTGTCACTTCTGCCACCAACTTTCCAGCGGCGTATTGCTTTGCCTCTGCGTCCACCAACCTTCCAGCGGCGTATTGCTTTGCCTCTGCTCGCTTCAAAGTGCCAGCGGCGTATTGTTTTGCCACTTCTGCCACCAACTTTCCAGCGGCGTATTGCTTTGCCTCTGCGTCCACCAACCTTCCAGCGGCGTATTGCTTTGCCTCTGCTCGCTTCAAAGTGCCAGCGGCGTATTGTTTTGTCACTTCTGCCACCAACTTTCCAGCGGCGTATTGCTTTGCCTCTGCTCGCTTCAAATTGCCAGCGGCGTATTGTTTTGCCACTTCTGCCACCAACTTTCCAGCGGCGTATTGCTTTGCCTCTGCGTCCACCAACCTTCCAGCGGCGTATTGCTTTGCCTCTGCTCGCTTCAAAGTGCCAGCGGCGTATTGTTTTGCCACTTCTGCCACCAACTTTCCAGCGGCGTATTGCTTTGCCTCTGCGTCCACCAACCTTCCAGCGGCGTATTGCTTTGCCTCTGCTCGCTTCAAAGTGCCAGCGGCGTATTTGTTTGTCACTTCTGCCACCAACTTTCCAGCGGCGTATTGCTTTGCCTCTGCGTCCACCAACCTTCCAGCGGCGTATTGCTTTGCCTCTGCTCGCTTCAAAGTGCCAGCGGCGTATTGTTTTGTCACTTCTGCCACCAACTTTCCAGCGGCGTATTGCTTTGCCTCTGCGTCCACCAACCTTCCAGCGGCGTATTGCTTTGCCTCTGCTCGCTTCAAAGTGCCAGCGGCGTATTGCTTTTGTCGATCGTACAACCAAGTGCCAGCGGCGTATTGCTTTTGTCGATCGTACAACCAAGTGCCAGCGGCGTAATGCTTTTGTCGATCGTACAACCAAGTGCCAGCGGCGTATTGCTTTTGTCGATCGTACAACCAAGTGCCAGCGGCGTATTGCTTTTGTCGATCGTACAACCAAGTGCCAGCGGCGTATTGCTTTTGTCGATCGTACAACCAAGTGCCAGCGGCGTATTGATTTGCCACTTCTGCCACCAACTTTCCAGCGGCGTATTGCTTTGCCTCTGCGTCCACCAACCTTCCAGCGGCGTATTGCTTTGCCTCTGCTCGCTTCAAAGTGCCAGCGGCGTATTGTTTTGCCACTTCTGCCACCAACTTTCCAGCGGCGTATTGCTTTGCCTCTGCGTCCACCAACCTTCCAGCGGCGTATTGCTTTGCCTCTGCTCGCTTCAAAGTGCCAGCGGCGTATTGTTTTGTCACTTCTGCCACCAACTTTCCAGCGGCGTATTGCTTTGCCTCTGCGTCCACCAACCTTCCAGCGGCGTATTGCTTTGCCTCTGCTCGCTTCAAATTGCCAGCGGCGTATTGTTTTGCCACTTCTGCCACCAACTTTCCAGCGGCGTATTGCTTTGCCTCTGCGTCCACCAACCTTCCAGCGGCGTATTGCTTTGCCTCTGCTCGCTTCAAAGTGCCAGCGGCGTATTGTTTTGTCACTTCTGCCACCAACTTTCCAGCGGCGTATTGCTTTGCCTCTGCTCGCTTCAAAGTGCCAGCGGCGTATTGTTTTGTCACTGCGTCCACCAAACTTCCAGCGGCGTATTGCTTTGCCTCTGCTCGCTTCAAAGTGCCAGCGGCGTATTGTTTTGTCACTTCTGCCACCAACTTTCCAGCGGCGTATTGCTTTGCCTCTGCGTCCACCAACCTTCCAGCGGCGTATTGCTTTGCCTCTGCTCGCTTCAAAGTGCCAGCGGCGTATTGTTTTGTCACTTCTGCCACCAACTTTCCAGCGGCGTATTGCTTTGCCTCTGCTCGCTTCAAATTGCCAGCGGCGTATTGTTTTGCCACTTCTGCCACCAACTTTCCAGCGGCGTATTGCTTTGCCTCTGCGTCCACCAACCTTCCAGCGGCGTATTGCTTTGCCTCTGCTCGCTTCAAAGTGCCAGCGGCGTATTGTTTTGCCACTTCTGCCACCAACTTTCCAGCGGCGTATTGCTTTGCCTCTGCGTCCACCAACCTTCCAGCGGCGTATTGCTTTGCCTCTGCTCGCTTCAAAGTGCCAGCGGCGTATTGTTTTGTCACTTCTGCCACCAACTTTCCAGCGGCGTATTGCTTTGCCTCTGCGTCCACCAACCTTCCAGCGGCGTATTGCTTTGCCTCTGCTCGCTTCAAAGTGCCAGCGGCGTATTGTTTTGTCACTTCTGCCACCAACTTTCCAGCGGCGTATTGCTTTGCCTCTGCGTCCACCAACCTTCCAGCGGCGTATTGCTTTGCCTCTGCTCGCTTCAAAGTGCCAGCGGCGTATTGCTTTTGTCGATCGTACAACCAAGTGCCAGCGGCGTATTGCTTTTGTCGATCGTACAACCAAGTGCCAGCGGCGTAATGCTTTTGTCGATCGTACAACCAAGTGCCAGCGGCGTATTGCTTTTGTCGATCGTACAACCAAGTGCCAGCGGCGTATTGCTTTTGTCGATCGTACAACCAAGTGCCAGCGGCGTATTGCTTTTGTCGATCGTACAACCAAGTGCCAGCGGCGTATTGATTTGCCACTTCTGCCACCAACTTTCCAGCGGCGTATTGCTTTGCCTCTGCGTCCACCAACCTTCCAGCGGCGTATTGCTTTGCCTCTGCTCGCTTCAAAGTGCCAGCGGCGTATTGTTTTGCCACTTCTGCCACCAACTTTCCAGCGGCGTATTGCTTTGCCTCTGCGTCCACCAACCTTCCAGCGGCGTATTGCTTTGCCTCTGCTCGCTTCAAAGTGCCAGCGGCGTATTGTTTTGCCACTTCTGCCACCAACTTTCCAGCGGCGTATTGCTTTGCCTCTGCGTCCACCAACCTTCCAGCGGCGTATTGCTTTGCCTCTGCTCGCTTCAAAGTGCCAGCGGCGTATTGTTTTGCCACTTCTGCCACCAACTTTCCAGCGGCGTATTGCTTTGCCTCTGCGTCCACCAACCTTCCAGCGGCGTATTGCTTTGCCTCTGCTCGCTTCAAAGTGCCAGCGGCGTATTGTTTTGTCACTTCTGCCACCAACTTTCCAGCGGCGTATTGCTTTGCCTCTGCGTCCACCAACCTTCCAGCGGCGTATTGCTTTGCCTCTGCTCGCTTCAAAGTGCCAGCGGCGTATTGTTTTGTCACTTCTGCCACCAACTTTCCAGCGGCGTATTGCTTTGCCTCTGCGTCCACCAACCTTCCAGCGGCGTATTGCTTTGCCTCTGCTCGCTTCAAAGTGCCAGCGGCGTATTGTTTTGCCACTTCTGCCACCAACTTTCCAGCGGCGTATTGCTTTGCCTCTGCGTCCACCAACCTTCCAGCGGCGTATTGCTTTGCCTCTGCTCGCTTCAAAGTGCCAGCGGCGTATTGTTTTGTCACTTCTGCCACCAACTTTCCAGCGGCGTATTGCTTTGCCTCTGCGTCCACCAACCTTCCAGCGGCGTATTGCTTTGCCTCTGCTCGCTTCAAAGTGCCAGCGGCGTATTGTTTTGTCACTTCTGCCACCAACTTTCCAGCGGCGTATTGCTTTGCCTCTGCGTCCACCAACCTTCCAGCGGCGTATTGCTTTGCCTCTGCTCGCTTCAAAGTGCCAGCGGCGTATTGTTTTGCCACTTCTGCCACCAACTTTCCAGCGGCGTATTGCTTTGCCTCTGCGTCCACCAACCTTCCAGCGGCGTATTGCTTTGCCTCTGCTCGCTTCAAAGTGCCAGCGGCGTATTGTTTTGTCACTTCTGCCACCAACTTTCCAGCGGCGTATTGCTTTGCCTCTGCTCGCTTCAAATTGCCAGCGGCGTATTGTTTTGCCACTTCTGCCACCAACTTTCCAGCGGCGTATTGCTTTGCCTCTGCGTCCACCAACCTTCCAGCGGCGTATTGCTTTGCCTCTGCTCGCTTCAAAGTGCCAGCGGCGTATTGTTTTGCCACTTCTGCCACCAACTTTCCAGCGGCGTATTGCTTTGCCTCTGCGTCCACCAACCTTCCAGCGGCGTATTGCTTTGCCTCTGCTCGCTTCAAAGTGCCAGCGGCGTATTGTTTTGTCACTTCTGCCACCAACTTTCCAGCGGCGTATTGCTTTGCCTCTGCGTCCACCAACCTTCCAGCGGCGTATTGCTTTGCCTCTGCTCGCTTCAAAGTGCCAGCGGCGTATTGTTTTGTCACTTCTGCCACCAACTTTCCAGCGGCGTATTGCTTTGCCTCTGCGTCCACCAACCTTCCAGCGGCGTATTGCTTTGCCTCTGCTCGCTTCAAAGTGCCAGCGGCGTATTGTTTTGCCACTTCTGCCACCAACTTTCCAGCGGCGTATTGGTTTGCCTCTGCGTCCACCAACCTTCCAGCGGCGTATTGCTTTGCCTCTGCTCGCTTCAAAGTGCCAGCGGCGTATTGTTTTGTCACTTCTGCCACCAACTTTCCAGCGGCGTATTGCTTTGCCTCTGCGTCCACCAACCTTCCAGCGGCGTATTGCTTTGCCTCTGCTCGCTTCAAAGTGCCAGCGGCGTATTGTTTTGTCACTTCTGCCACCAACTTTCCAGCGGCGTATTGCTTTGCCTCTGCGTCCACCAACCTTCCAGCGGCGTATTGCTTTGCCTCTGCTCGCTTCAAAGTGCCAGCGGCGTATTGTTTTGCCACTTCTGCCACCAACTTTCCAGCGGCGTATTGCTTTGCCTCTGCGTCCACCAACCTTCCAGCGGCGTATTGCTTTGCCTCTGCTCGCTTCAAAGTGCCAGCGGCGTATTGTTTTGTCACTTCTTCCACCAACTTTCCAGCGGCGTATTGCTTTGCCTCTGCGTCCACCAACCTTCCAGCGGCGTATTGCTTTGCCTCTGCTCGCTTCAAAGTGCCAGCGGCGTATTGTTTTGTCACTTCTGCCACCAACTTTCCAGCGGCGTATTGCTTTGCCTCTGCGTCCACCAACCTTCCAGCGGCGTATTGCTTTGCCTCTGCTCGCTTCAAAGTGCCAGCGGCGTATTGTTTTGCCACTTCTGCCACCAACTTTCCAGCGGCGTATTGCTTTGCCTCTGCGTCCACCAACCTTCCAGCGGCGTATTGCTTTGCCTCTGCTCGCTTCAAAGTGCCAGCGGCGTATTGTTTTGTCACTTCTGCCACCAACTTTCCAGCGGCGTATTGCTTTGCCTCTGCTCGCTTCAAATTGCCAGCGGCGTATTGTTTTGCCACTTCTGCCACCAACTTTCCAGCGGCGTATTGCTTTGCCTCTGCGTCCACCAACCTTCCAGCGGCGTATTGCTTTGCCTCTGCTCGCTTCAAAGTGCCAGCGGCGTATTGTTTTGTCACTTCTGCCACCAACTTTCCAGCGGCGTATTGCTTTGCCTCTGCGTCCACCAACCTTCCAGCGGCGTATTGCTTTGCCTCTGCTCGCTTCAAAGTGCCAGCGGCGTATTGTTTTGCCACTTCTGCCACCAACTTTCCAGCGGCGTATTGCTTTGCCTCTGCGTCCACCAACCTTCCAGCGGCGTATTGCTTTGCCTCTGCTCGCTTCAAAGTGCCAGCGGCGTATTGTTTTGTCACTTCTGCCACCAACTTTCCAGCGGCGTATTGCTTTGCCTCTGCGTCCACCAACCTTCCAGCGGCGTATTGCTTTGCCTCTGCTCGCTTCAAAGTGCCAGCGGCGTATTGTTTTGTCACTTCTGCCACCAACTTTCCAGCGGCGTATTGCTTTGCCTCTGCGTCCACCAACCTTCCAGCGGCGTAATGCTTTGCCTCTGCTCGCTTCAAAGTGCCAGCGGCGTATTGTTTTGCCACTTCTGCCACCAACTTTCCAGCGGCGTATTGCTTTGCCTCTGCGTCCACCAACCTTCCAGCGGCGTATTGCTTTGCCTCTGCTCGCTTCAAAGTGCCAGCGGCGTATTGTTTTGTCACTTCTGCCACCAACTTTCCAGCGGCGTATTGCTTTGCCTCTGCGTCCACCAACCTTCCAGCGGCGTATTGCTTTGCCTCTGCTCGCTTCAAAGTGCCAGCGGCGTATTGTTTTGTCACTTCTGCCACCAACTTTCCAGCGGCGTATTGCTTTGCCTCTGCGTCCACCAACCTTCCAGCGGCGTATTGCTTTGCCTCTGCTCGCTTCAAAGTGCCAGCGGCGTATTGTTTTGCCACTTCTGCCACCAACTTTCCAGCGGCGTATTGCTTTGCCTCTGCGTCCACCAACCTTCCAGCGGCGTATTGCTTTGCCTCTGCTCGCTTCAAAGTGCCAGCGGCGTATTGTTTTGTCACTTCTGCCACCAACTTTCCAGCGGCGTATTGCTTTGCCTCTGCGTCCACCAACCTTCCAGCGGCGTATTGCTTTGCCTCTGCTCGCTTCAAAGTGCCAGCGGCGTATTGTTTTGTCACTTCTGCCACCAACTTTCCAGCGGCGTATTGCTTTGCCTCTGCGTCCACCAACCTTCCAGCGGCGTATTGCTTTGCCTCTGCTCGCTTCAAAGTGCCAGCGGCGTATTGTTTTGCCACTTCTGCCACCAACTTTCCAGCGGCGTATTGCTTTGCCTCTGCGTCCACCAACCTTCCAGCGGCGTATTGCTTTGCCTCTGCTCGCTTCAAAGTGCCAGCGGCGTATTGTTTTGTCACTTCTGCCACCAACTTTCCAGCGGCGTATTGCTTTGCCTCTGCTCGCTTCAAATTGCCAGCGGCGTATTGTTTTGCCACTTCTGCCACCAACTTTCCAGCGGCGTATTGCTTTGCCTCTGCGTCCACCAACCTTCCAGCGGCGTATTGCTTTGCCTCTGCTCGCTTCAAAGTGCCAGCGGCGTATTGTTTTGCCACTTCTGCCACCAACTTTCCAGCGGCGTATTGATTTGCCTCTGCGTCCACCAACCTTCCAGCGGCGTATTGCTTTGCCTCTGCTCGCTTCAAAGTGCCAGCGGCGTATTGTTTTGTCACTTCTGCCACCAACTTTCCAGCGGCGTATTGCTTTGCCTCTGCGTCCACCAACCTTCCAGCGGCGTATTGCTTTGCCTCTGCTCGCTTCAAAGTGCCAGCGGCGTATTGTTTTGTCACTTCTGCCACCAACTTTCCAGCGGCGTATTGCTTTGCCTCTGCGTCCACCAACCTTCCAGCGGCGTATTGCTTTGCCTCTGCTCGCTTCAAAGTGCCAGCGGCGTATTGTTTTGCCACTTCTGCCACCAACTTTCCAGCGGCGTATTGCTTTGCCTCTGCGTCCACCAACCTTCCAGCGGCGTATTGCTTTGCCTCTGCTCGCTTCAAAGTGCCAGCGGCGTATTGTTTTGTCACTTCTGCCACCAACTTTCCAGCGGCGTATTGCTTTGCCTCTGCGTCCACCAACCTTCCAGCGGCGTATTGCTTTGCCTCTGCTCGCTTCAAAGTGCCAGCGGCGTATTGTTTTGTCACTTCTGCCACCAACTTTCCAGCGGCGTATTGCTTTGCCTCTGCGTCCACCAACCTTCCAGCGGCGTATTGCTTTGCCTCTGCTCGCTTCAAAGTGCCAGCGGCGTATTGTTTTGCCACTTCTGCCACCAACTTTCCAGCGGCGTAGTGCTTTGCCTCTGCGTCCACCAACCTTCCAGCGGCGTATTGCTTTGCCTCTGCTCGCTTCAAAGTGCCAGCGGCGTATTGTTTTGTCACTTCTGCCACCAACTTTCCAGCGGCGTATTGCTTTGCCTCTGCGTCCACCAACCTTCCAGCGGCGTATTGCTTTGCCTCTGCTCGCTTCAAAGTGCCAGCGGCGTATTGTTTTGTCACTTCTGCCACCAACTTTCCAGCGGCGTATTGCTTTGCCTCTGCGTCCACCAACCTTCCAGCGGCGTATTGCTTTGCCTCTGCTCGCTTCAAAGTGCCAGCGGCGTATTGTTTTGCCACTTCTGCCACCAACTTTCCAGCGGCGTATTGCTTTGCCTCTGCGTCCACCAACCTTCCAGCGGCGTATTGCTTTGCCTCTGCTCGCTTCAAAGTGCCAGCGGCGTATTGTTTTGTCACTTCTGCCACCAACTTTCCAGCGGCGTATTGCTTTGCCTCTGCTCGCTTCAAATTGCCAGCGGCGTATTGTTTTGCCACTTCTGCCACCAACTTTCCAGCGGCGTATTGCTTTGCCTCTGCGTCCACCAACCTTCCAGCGGCGTATTGCTTTGCCTCTGCTCGCTTCAAAGTGCCAGCGGCGTATTGTTTTGCCACTTCTGCCACCAACTTTCCAGCGGCGTATTGCTTTGCCTCTGCGTCCACCAACCTTCCAGCGGCGTATTGCTTTGCCTCTGCTCGCTTCAAAGTGCCAGCGGCGTATTGTTTTGTCACTTCTGCCACCAACTTTCCAGCGGCGTATTGCTTTGCCTCTGCGTCCACCAACCTTCCAGCGGCGTATTGCTTTGCCTCTGCTCGCTTCAAAGTGCCAGCGGCGTATTGTTTTGTCACTTCTGCCACCAACTTTCCAGCGGCGTATTGCTTTGCCTCTGCGTCCACCAACCTTCCAGCGGCGTATTGCTTTGCCTCTGCTCGCTTCAAAGTGCCAGCGGCGTATTGCTTTTGTCGATCGTACAACCAAGTGCCAGCGGCGTATTGCTTTTGTCGATCGTACAACCAAGTGCCAGCGGCGTAATGCTTTTGTCGATCGTACAACCAAGTGCCAGCGGCGTATTGCTTTTGTCGATCGTACAACCAAGTGCCAGCGGCGTATTGCTTTTGTCGATCGTACAACCAAGTGCCAGCGGCGTATTGCTTTTGTCGATCGTACAACCAAGTGCCAGCGGCGTATTGATTTGCCACTTCTGCCACCAACTTTCCAGCGGCGTATTGCTTTGCCTCTGCGTCCACCAACCTTCCAGCGGCGTATTGCTTTGCCTCTGCTCGCTTCAAAGTGCCAGCGGCGTATTGTTTTGCCACTTCTGCCACCAACTTTCCAGCGGCGTATTGCTTTGCCTCTGCGTCCACCAACCTTCCAGCGGCGTATTGCTTTGCCTCTGCTCGCTTCAAAGTGCCAGCGGCGTATTGTTTTGTCACTTCTGCCACCAACTTTCCAGCGGCGTATTGCTTTGCCTCTGCGTCCACCAACCTTCCAGCGGCGTATTGCTTTGCCTCTGCTCGCTTCAAATTGCCAGCGGCGTATTGTTTTGCCACTTCTGCCACCAACTTTCCAGCGGCGTATTGCTTTGCCTCTGCGTCCACCAACCTTCCAGCGGCGTATTGCTTTGCCTCTGCTCGCTTCAAAGTGCCAGCGGCGTATTGTTTTGTCACTTCTGCCACCAACTTTCCAGCGGCGTATTGCTTTGCCTCTGCGTCCACCAACCTTCCAGCGGCGTATTGCTTTGCCTCTGCTCGCTTCAAAGTGCCAGCGGCGTATTGTTTTGTCACTTCTGCCACCAACTTTCCAGCGGCGTATTGCTTTGCCTCTGCGTCCACCAACCTTCCAGCGGCGTATTGCTTTGCCTCTGCTCGCTTCAAAGTGCCAGCGGCGTATTGTTTTGTCACTTCTGCCACCAACTTTCCAGCGGCGTATTGCTTTGCCTCTGCGTCCACCAAACTTCCAGCGGCGTATTGCTTTGCCTCTGCTCGCTTCAAAGTGCCAGCGGCGTATTGTTTTGCCACTTCTGCCACCAACTTTCCAGCGGCGTATTGCTTTGCCACTGCGTCCACCAACCTTCCAGCGGCGTATTGCTTTGCCTCTGCTCGCTTCAAAGTGCCAGCGGCGTATTGTTTTGCCACTTCTGCCACCAACTTTCCAGCGGCGTATTGCTTTGCCTCTGCGTCCACCAACCTTCCAGCGGCGTATTGCTTTGCCTCTGCTCGCTTCAAAGTGCCAGCGGCGTATTGTTTTGCCACTTCTGCCACCAACTTTCCAGCGGCGTATTGCTTTGCCTCTGCGTCCACCAACCTTCCAGCGGCGTATTGCTTTGCCTCTGCTCGCTTCAAAGTGCCAGCGGCGTATTGTTTTGCCACTTCTGCCACCAACTTTCCAGCGGCGTATTGCTTTGCCACTGCGTCCACCAACCTTCCAGCGGCGTAATGCTTTGCCTCTGCTCGCTTCCAAGTGCCAGCGGCGTATTGTTTTGCCACTTCTGCCACCAACTTTCCAGCGGCGTATTGCTTTGCCTCTGCGTCCACCAACCTTCCAGCGGCGTATTGCTTTGCCTCTGCTCGCTTCAAAGTGCCAGCGGCGTATTGTTTTGCCACTTCTGCCACCAACTTTCCAGCGGCGTA
>OY763899.1:14459735-14477235 GCA_963667235.1 Nomada lathburiana
TAAATTCGAAACCGGCAACTTTTAACGTCCGTCCACTTGCGAAGAGCAGGATACATTTTATATATATATATATATAAAATCCTCCTTTTGCCCATTCACATTTCGGGGACTGGACGACCGGTTTTGGATGCGCGGTCTCGGCGATCGGCAAAACTAAGGGACGGCAAACCCGGGGCGACCAATTTTATATCGTCCATATTTATTTATCCGATATATATATGTGTTCGAGGGGGCCTCGCCAACGAGTATCTGATGTTCTCTGGTTCGGTTCCACCTCGTCGTCCCGTCTGTAAGAATGGTTTTTTCCTCTTTCCTTCTTCTCCCAGGCACTACACGAACGCATCCCTCTTCGTACAGTGACTCCGATCGGTCGAACGTCCACAATCGGGGTACCGAAACGTCGGAAGCAGAGCGCTAACTCGAGAACACGCGTAGGCAAGCTCCCCGTAGCACGGTTGGCGAAACGCGCGGACAATCGACGAACGTGGCTGGGTGGTCAAAGGCGCGGCGGGCAGATAAGGCAGAGGGAGAGAGAGAGAGACAGGCGAGACGACGGGGAATCGTTTCATCCCGTTACAGTACTCGTGTGGACGCTGTCTCTCTTTCCTCTCGCTCACTTTCCTTCCTCTCGATAACCGCACGGCGCGCATCGACCGACATCCCAATGCATCAACGTTCGAGGATACCGCGGCGTAAAACACCACCGGTGCACAGAGAGACATGGCACTAGGTGACCAGAGGCACGTCAAACTTCCAACGACGACCCTCGCGATATGTGTGCATATCGACGCAAGAGTATGTAACAACAGGGTTTTGCGAACGGTGCCAAGAAAAATAGAAAAAATTCTCACACATTCAATAACGACGGGGAAGGTAAAACACCACCTCCCAAAAGATACCTGGGGCCCTGTGTTTCACGAACACATCATCAGGGACGATCAGGTCGCTCTCCTTCGAGCCCTTCCGTTCTGCCGTGCTCTTTTTCCAAATTTCATTCTCCTCCATTACACTCTCTCTATCTATCTTTATACATTTTTTTTCACTTCTCTCTCACGGACCGAGTTTCAATTTCGCGATGAAATCTGTCCTCTCGGTCGCGCGCAAAGATTCGTTTCGGGCGACGTCGGGAGCGCGGTCTTTAAATACGCGGGCACCATGTCCAGGGTGAAAGCGACCGCTTAAAGAGGTCGTCAGTTCACCCAGGGGGGCCACGCGCCCGCGACAAACGCCGACGAACGTCCAACAATCGCTCGTACGCCGCGAAAGTCTCAACATTCCCCTATCATCATCTCCTTTCTTCCTTCCGAACGCCCGATACCAGTAACGTTCTACGCGAACGACGACGGGGATCCTTCGGAATTGGAAAAGAAACGGGGGTTCAAGAGAGAGCGAACGCAACGCAAGCAGTATTTTGTTACGTGAACGACCCTCAGCCAGGCGTGGTCCAGGATTTGGAATCCGTGGACCGCAATGTGCGTTCGAAATGTCGATGTTCATGTGTCCTGCAGTTCACACGTTGACGCGCAATTAGCTGCGTTCTTCATCGACCCACGAGCCAAGTGATCCACCGTTCAGGGTAATCGTATATAATTTTATTCATATTGTGTTTTTTGTTTCAATCCCTCTGGTACTTCGTTTCGAAATAAACAGAGACCCTACGCAACACGCCAGCGCGCGCGCGAAGCGAGGGCGTCGCCACCGCCTCGGGGTTCGTATAGAACCCCATAGGAGACGAAAATTGTTGACGACACGATCAGGTCCAATGACGAAGCACGCCGGGAGACAACGCTGACGCGTTTCCCCTAACGGCCGGGCGCAGAGTACATTATGGTAAATGAACCGTCGAATGTCACGGGGTCGAGAGGAACGGCGGGAGATTTCCCGACACTGTTTATCCTCCGACTCGCCGCGCGACTTCGAGAACGCACGCGGATAACGACGCGCAGCGCCCTTGGTTCGATCATACGGTCTCCGTGTTGTTGACGGGAGAATATTATATAATTTTTGTCAAGAGAAGGAGACGAGCGAAACACGCTGCCCCGGATAGCCTCGAGTCGGTCTTGCGTCCCAATTATTCCGTACGAGAACAACGGTGTTATTCTCGTTTAAACGGCATGGGTGTCCGACGCACGAGCTGCGAGTTACCGAAGCCGGTTCCATATATACCCCCGAAGCACCACTTCCCTCGATTTATTATTTCATTCTCTTCCGCCTCTTTCACAGGATACAGATATGTGTATCGAACCTTTAAATTAACGGGCGCACAATCAACGACGATATGCGTGTAATTCGATTTTCGTTCCAGGTTACCCGATCCGTGCACGATAAAATCGAGCACAGTTTCGTATTCAATTGGACGCAAAATTTCCTTCACAGGACACAACACGGAATAGGGAGCACGCAACCAACGGGGCGATATTTCCCTCGGTAGAAAGAAACAAAAAAGAAAGAAAGAAAAAGAGGAGAAGGAAAAGAGCGTTCGACAATGTTATATTATTCCCTTCTCTACACACTCTCTCTATCCATCCTTCTGCCTTTCCACCAAGGTACTTACCGGCGCTCGCGCTGGAAGAGATCCTCTCTCCGATGTGTCCTCTTGTGAGAGGAACTCGGGAAACGTATTACACGATCGGACAAGAAGAACAGCGAAGAACGTTGGTCTCTGTAACGCTCTCCTTTCTGGTCGCGTCTCACACTCTCGCTCGTCCCCAACCTGACACGGGGCATTGTGTAGTTTCTAAACGTATCGGAAGTATTAAGAGAACGGCGGGTCGGTGTCGACCTCACGCAAGCGTCCGTTTGTAACTTCTCACGAAAACGTCGCGATACAACACGTTCATCCCGTTGCCGTGGAGGGCGAGAAGAGACGTCGTCTCAGAATTCGAACTGGAACAGGCCGCCGTTTCGTCTGAACTTGAAATCCGGAAAGGTTTCCCGGTTTCGACGCTTGTTATGACCTCGCGCGCCAACGTCGATCGGTCCACAGACGGGAGGACAATGTCTCCGCGCGTAAGCCGTGTGTCGTCGACGACGGTGCCGAGGCTCGTTCGATCTAAATTTTTATTTGTTCGTTCGATATCGGTTATGCTATCGGACGGTTTTTTCTTTTTCATTTTCATTTTCTTTCAAGCCATGATGATATTGTATATATTTTTCATTTTCGTGTGTCTTTCAGTGTTATTTCATTCGTTAATGATCCTTCCGCAGGTTCACCTACGGAAACCTTGTTACGACTTTTACTTCCTCTAAATGATCAAGTTTGGTCATCTTCCCGGTAACATCGGCAATGCCGAAGCATTGGCCGCGCACCAGTCCGAAGACCTCACTAAATCATTCAATCGGTAGTAGCGACGGGCGGTGTGTACAAAGGGCAGGGACGTAATCAACGCGAGCTTATGACTCGCGCTTACTGGGAATTCCTCGTTCATGGGGAATAATTGCAAGCCCCAATCCCTAGCACGAAGGAGGTTCAGCGGGTTACCCGGGCCTTTCGGCCAGGGAAAACACGCTGATTCCTTCAGTGTAGCGCGCGTGCGGCCCAGAACATCTAAGGGCATCACAGACCTGTTATTGCTCAATCTCGTGCGGCTAGAAGCCGCCTGTCCCTCTAAGAAGATTTGTTTGTACGTTGGTAGTAAAAACCCGCCGACCGAAGCCGGGGGCCTTCGAGATACCATAAGATACGTCTATTTAGCAGGCTAGAGTCTCGTTCGTTATCGGAATTAACCAGACAAATCGCTCCACCAACTAAGAACGGCCATGCACCACCACCCACCGAATCAAGAAAGAGCTATCAATCTGTCAATCCTTCCGGTGTCCGGGCCTGGTGAGGTTTCCCGTGTTGAGTCAAATTAAGCCGCAGGCTCCACTCCTGGTGGTGCCCTTCCGTCAATTCCTTTAAGTTTCAGCTTTGCAACCATACTTCCCCCGGAACCCAAAAGCTTTGGTTTCCCGGAAGCTGCCCGCCGAGTCATCGGAGGAACTTCGGCGGATCGCTAGCTGGCATCGTTTATGGTTAGAACTAGGGCGGTATCTGATCGCCTTCGAACCTCTAACTTTCGTTCTTGATTAATGAAAACATTTTTGGCAAATGCTTTCGCTTCTGTCCGTCTTGCGACGATCCAAGAATTTCACCTCTAACGTCGCAATACGAATGCCCCCATCTGTCCCTATTAATCATTACCTCGGGGTTCCGAAAACCAACAAAATAGAACCGAGGTCCTATTCCATTATTCCATGCACAGAGTATTCAGGCGAAGGTAGCCTGCTTTGAGCACTCTAATTTGTTCAAAGTAAACGTACCGGCCCACCTCGACACTCAGTAAAGAGCACCGCGATGGGATATTAGTTGGACCGCCCGCGAGGAGCTAAGCCCACCGGTAGGACGTACCACATAATGCCAGTTAAACACCGCGAGCGGTGAACCGACACTGTGACACACAGATTCAACTACGAGCTTTTTAACCGCAACAACTTTAATATACGCTATTGGAGCTGGAATTACCGCGGCTGCTGGCACCAGACTTGCCCTCCAATTGGTCCTCGTTAAAGGATTTAAAGTGTACTCATTCCGATTACGGGGCCTCGGATGAGTCCCGTATCGTTATTTTTCGTCACTACCTCCCCGTGCCGGGAGTGGGTAATTTGCGCGCCTGCTGCCTTCCTTGGATGTGGTAGCCGTTTCTCAGGCTCCCTCTCCGGAATCGAACCCTGATTCCCCGTTACCCGTTACAACCATGGTAGGCGCAGAACCTACCATCGACAGTTGATAAGGCAGACATTTGAAAGATGCGTCGCCGGTGCTATTAGACCATGCGATCAGCACAAAGTTATTCAGAGTCACCAAAGCAAACGATGGACGAACGGGCGACCGCCCGCCACCGATTGGTTTTGATCTAATAAAAGCGTTCCTTCCATCTCTGGTCGGAACTCTGGTTTGCATGTATTAGCTCTAGAATTACCACAGTTATCCAAGTAAATGTGGGTACGATCTAAGGAACCATAACTGATTTAATGAGCCATTCGCGGTTTCACCTTAATGCGGCATGTACTGAGACATGCATGGCTTAATCTTTGAGACAAGCATATGACTACTGGCAGGATCAACCAGGGAGCTGCTTCGTGCAAGATACGTATGTACGCGTACGTACAACGCTCTTTACGCAACTCTACAATTTCGTTATCGACGTCGTCGGCTCTCTCGGAGGACCGATCGACGAGGCATGATTGTGTTTTTAAATAATTCTGCGTTGTTTCCATAATTAACATTTCGCCTTTCAACGCTTTATATATAATATATATATATTTCGTATATAAACCTTTGAAAACCTTCCTCTCCTCGTGCAAAAGTGCCTCGGCAACATTAGCACGCCCAAACTTTTATAATATTCGTTACATCGCCAAAAGACGAGAAAATTTTGTTTTTTTACTTCCTATCGCTCGAAGCGGAAGAGTTGATGCTCAGTTAGTACGAGTATAACGCCGCAGCGAAGATACAAGTCACCTGCGAGAACCTCGCTCGCCACAATAGGGCCATTCGGTCTATGACACCGACCCGTGGCAATGCTGTACAGAGAGTATACATTTCGTCCAACGTACGTGTAGACGACGAAAATTGAGTGGCCACGCAATGGAACCAGCCCAGATACGATATTCTGAACACCGGTGAACTGTATCTCAGCCGAGGCCGTAGTACAGACACGCGATGCAACGCCCCAGCCGCTCGTCCCTTTCGGTACGCTCGCCGGCTACCTCTCTCTTATAGGTACGGAACGGCCGCCGGGGACGCCGGCGCCGCACGGTCTTATGCACGGGACCATACGGGGCGAAATCGTCGCAACGGGAGGATTTTCCCAACGACTTCCAACAAGCTCGTGCATTACCGAACAATCGATATTAACATTGTTCCCACGGATAAACATTCTTAATTTACATATTTAACAACAAAAAATTTTATTTTCTCGATTATCGAATTTCAAGTTTCGGCGGCGTATTGCTTTGCCCCACCTGGCTTCCAACTACATAATTAACAAAGAAATTGACAAACTAACTAACTAACTAACTAACTAACTAACTAACTAACTAACCAACTAACTAACTAACTAACTAACTAACCAACCAACTAACCAACCAACTAACTAACTAACTAACAAACTAACTAACTAACTAACTAACTAACTAACTAACTAACTAAATAACTAACTAAATAAATAAATAACTAACCAACTATCCAACTAACTAACTAAATAACTAACTAACCAGCGGCGTATTGCTTTGCCTCTGCACGCTTCTAAGTGCCAGCGGCGTATTGCTTTGCCTCTGCGTCCACCAACCTTCCAGCGGCGTATTGCTTTGCCTCTGCTCGCTTCAAAGTGCCAGCGGCGTATTGTTTTGCCACTTCTGCCACCAACCTTCCAGCGGCGTATTGCTTTGCCTCTGCTCGCTTCAAAGTGCCAGCGGCGTATTGTTTTGTCACTTCTGCCACCAACTTTCCAGCGGCGTATTGCTTTGCCTCTGCGTCCACCAACCTTCCAGCGGCGTATTGCTTTGCCTCTGCTCGCTTCAAAGTGCCAGCGGCGTATTGTTTTGTCACTTCTGCCACCAACTTTCCAGCGGCGTATTGCTTTGCCTCTGCGTCCACCAACCTTCCAGCGGCGTATTGCTTTGCCTCTGCTCGCTTCAAAGTGCCAGCGGCGTATTGTTTTGCCACTTCTGCCACCAACTTTCCAGCGGCGTATTGCTTTGCCTCTGCGTCCACCAACCTTCCAGCGGCGTATTGCTTTGCCTCTGCTCGCTTCAAAGTGCCAGCGGCGTATTGTTTTGTCACTTCTGCCACCAACTTTCCAGCGGCGTATTGCTTTGCCTCTGCGTCCACCAACCTTCCAGCGGCGTATTGCTTTGCCTCTGCTCGCTTCAAAGTGCCAGCGGCGTATTGTTTTGCCACTTCTGCCACCAACTTTCCAGCGGCGTATTGCTTTGCCTCTGCGTCCACCAACCTTCCAGCGGCGTATTGCTTTGCCTCTGCTCGCTTCAAAGTGCCAGCGGCGTATTGTTTTGCCACTTCTGCCACCAACTTTCCAGCGGCGTATTGCTTTGCCTCTGCGTCCACCAACCTTCCAGCGGCGTATTGCTTTGCCTCTGCTCGCTTCAAAGTGCCAGCGGCGTATTGTTTTGCCACTTCTGCCACCAACTTTCCAGCGGCGTATTGCTTTGCCTCTGCGTCCACCAACCTTCCAGCGGCGTATTGCTTTGCCTCTGCTCGCTTCAAAGTGCCAGCGGCGTATTGTTTTGTCACTTCTGCCACCAACTTTCCAGCGGCGTATTGCTTTGCCTCTGCGTCCACCAACCTTCCAGCGGCGTATTGCTTTGCCTCTGCTCGCTTCAAAGTGCCAGCGGCGTATTGTTTTGCCACTTCTGCCACCAACTTTCCAGCGGCGTATTGCTTTGCCTCTGCGTCCACCAACCTTCCAGCGGCGTATTGCTTTGCCTCTGCTCGCTTCAAAGTGCCAGCGGCGTATTGTTTTGCCACTTCTGCCACCAACTTTCCAGCGGCGTATTGCTTTGCCTCTGCGTCCACCAACCTTCCAGCGGCGTATTGCTTTGCCTCTGCTCGCTTCAAAGTGCCAGCGGCGTATTGTTTTGTCACTTCTGCCACCAACTTTCCAGCGGCGTATTGCTTTGCCTCTGCGTCCACCAACCTTCCAGCGGCGTATTGTTTTGCCTCTGCTCGCTTCAAAGTGCCAGCGGCGTATTGTTTTGCCACTTCTGCCACCAACTTTCCAGCGGCGTATTGCTTTGCCTCTGCGTCCACCAACCTTCCAGCGGCGTATTGCTTTGCCTCTGCTCGCTTCAAAGTGCCAGCGGCGTATTGTTTTGCCACTTCTGCCACCAACTTTCCAGCGGCGTATTGCTTTGCCTCTGCGTCCACCAACCTTCCAGCGGCGTATTGCTTTGCCTCTGCTCGCTTCAAAGTGCCAGCGGCGTATTGTTTTGTCACTTCTGCCACCAACTTTCCAGCGGCGTATTGCTTTGCCTCTGCGTCCACCAACCTTCCAGCGGCGTATTGCTTTGCCTCTGCTCGCTTCAAAGTGCCAGCGGCGTATTGTTTTGCCACTTCTGCCACCAACTTTCCAGCGGCGTATTGCTTTGCCTCTGCGTCCACCAACCTTCCAGCGGCGTATTGCTTTGCCTCTGCTCGCTTCAAAGTGCCAGCGGCGTATTGTTTTGCCACTTCTGCCACCAACTTTCCAGCGGCGTATTGCTTTGCCTCTGCGTCCACCAACCTTCCAGCGGCGTATTGCTTTGCCTCTGCTCGCTTCAAAGTGCCAGCGGCGTATTGTTTTGCCACTTCTGCCACCAACTTTCCAGCGGCGTATTGCTTTGCCTCTGCGTCCACCAACCTTCCAGCGGCGTATTGCTTTGCCTCTGCTCGCTTCAAAGTGCCAGCGGCGTATTGTTTTGCCACTTCTGCCACCAACTTTCCAGCGGCGTATTGCTTTGCCTCTGCGTCCACCAACCTTCCAGCGGCGTATTGCTTTGCCTCTGCTCGCTTCAAAGTGCCAGCGGCGTATTGTTTTGTCACTTCTGCCACCAACTTTCCAGCGGCGTATTGCTTTGCCTCTGCGTCCACCAACCTTCCAGCGGCGTATTGCTTTGCCTCTGCTCGCTTCAAAGTGCCAGCGGCGTATTGTTTTGCCACTTCTGCCACCAACTTTCCAGCGGCGTATTGCTTTGCCTCTGCTCGCTTCAAAGTGCCAGCGGCGTATTGTTTTGCCACTTCTGCCACCAACTTTCCAGCGGCGTATTGCTTTGCCTCTGCGTCCACCAACCTTCCAGCGGCGTATTGCTTTGCCTCTGCTCGCTTCAAAGTGCCAGCGGCGTATTGTTTTGCCACTTCTGCCACCAACTTTCCAGCGGCGTATTGCTTTGCCTCTGCGTCCACCAACCTTCCAGCGGCGTATTGCTTTGCCTCTGCTCGCTTCAAAGTGCCAGCGGCGTATTGTTTTGCCACTTCTGCCACCAACTTTCCAGCGGCGTATTGCTTTGCCTCTGCGTCCACCAACCTTCCAGCGGCGTATTGCTTTGCCTCTGCTCGCTTCAAAGTGCCAGCGGCGTATTGTTTTGCCACTTCTGCCACCAACTTTCCAGCGGCGTATTGCTTTGCCTCTGCGTCCACCAACCTTCCAGCGGCGTATTGCTTTGCCTCTGCTCGCTTCAAAGTGCCAGCGGCGTATTGTTTTGCCACTTCTGCCACCAACTTTCCAGCGGCGTATTGCTTTGCCTCTGCGTCCACCAACCTTCCAGCGGCGTATTGCTTTGCCTCTGCTCGCTTCAAAGTGCCAGCGGCGTATTGTTTTGCCACTTCTGCCACCAACTTTCCAGCGGCGTATTGCTTTGCCTCTGCGTCCACCAACCTTCCAGCGGCGTATTGCTTTGCCTCTGCTCGCTTCAAAGTGCCAGCGGCGTATTGTTTTGTCACTTCTGCCACCAACTTTCCAGCGGCGTATTGCTTTGCCTCTGCGTCCACCAACCTTCCAGCGGCGTATTGCTTTGCCTCTGCTCGCTTCAAAGTGCCAGCGGCGTATTGTTTTGCCACTTCTGCCACCAACTTTCCAGCGGCGTATTGCTTTGCCTCTGCGTCCACCAACCTTCCAGCGGCGTATTGCTTTGCCTCTGCTCGCTTCAAAGTGCCAGCGGCGTATTGTTTTGCCACTTCTGCCACCAACTTTCCAGCGGCGTATTGCTTTGCCTCTGCGTCCACCAACCTTCCAGCGGCGTATTGCTTTGCCTCTGCTCGCTTCAAAGTGCCAGCGGCGTATTGTTTTGCCACTTCTGCCACCAACTTTCCAGCGGCGTATTGCTTTGCCTCTGCGTCCACCAACCTTCCAGCGGCGTATTGCTTTGCCTCTGCTCGCTTCAAAGTGCCAGCGGCGTATTGTTTTGCCACTTCTGCCACCAACTTTCCAGCGGCGTATTGCTTTGCCTCTGCGTCCACCAACCTTCCAGCGGCGTATTGCTTTGCCTCTGCTCGCTTCAAAGTGCCAGCGGCGTATTGTTTTGTCACTTCTGCCACCAACTTTCCAGCGGCGTATTGCTTTGCCTCTGCGTCCACCAACCTTCCAGCGGCGTATTGCTTTGCCTCTGCTCGCTTCAAAGTGCCAGCGGCGTATTGTTTTGCCACTTCTGCCACCAACTTTCCAGCGGCGTATTGCTTTGCCTCTGCTCGCTTCAAAGTGCCAGCGGCGTATTGTTTTGCCACTTCTGCCACCAACTTTCCAGCGGCGTATTGCTTTGCCTCTGCGTCCACCAACCTTCCAGCGGCGTATTGCTTTGCCTCTGCTCGCTTCAAAGTGCCAGCGGCGTATTGTTTTGCCACTTCTGCCACCAACTTTCCAGCGGCGTATTGCTTTGCCTCTGCGTCCACCAACCTTCCAGCGGCGTATTGCTTTGCCTCTGCTCGCTTCAAAGTGCCAGCGGCGTATTGTTTTGCCACTTCTGCCACCAACTTTCCAGCGGCGTATTGCTTTGCCTCTGCGTCCACCAACCTTCCAGCGGCGTATTGCTTTGCCTCTGCTCGCTTCAAAGTGCCAGCGGCGTATTGTTTTGCCACTTCTGCCACCAACTTTCCAGCGGCGTATTGCTTTGCCTCTGCGTCCACCAACCTTCCAGCGGCGTATTGCTTTGCCTCTGCTCGCTTCAAAGTGCCAGCGGCGTATTGTTTTGCCACTTCTGCCACCAACTTTCCAGCGGCGTATTGCTTTGCCTCTGCGTCCACCAACCTTCCAGCGGCGTATTGCTTTGCCTCTGCTCGCTTCAAAGTGCCAGCGGCGTATTGTTTTGCCACTTCTGCCACCAACTTTCCAGCGGCGTATAGCTTTGCCTCTGCGTCCACCAACCTTCCAGCGGCGTATTGCTTTGCCTCTGCTCGCTTCAAAGTGCCAGCGGCGTATTGTTTTGCCACTTCTGCCACCAACTTTCCAGCGGCGTATTGTTTTGCCTCTGCGTCCACCAACCTTCCAGCGGCGTATTGCTTTGCCTCTGCTCGCTTCAAAGTGCCAGCGGCGTATTGTTTTGCCACTTCTGCCACCAACTTTCCAGCGGCGTATTGCTTTGCCTCTGCGTCCACCAACCTTCCAGCGGCGTATTGCTTTGCCTCTGCTCGCTTCAAAGTGCCAGCGGCGTATTGTTTTGCCACTTCTGCCACCAACTTTCCAGCGGCGTATTGCTTTGCCTCTGCGTCCACCAACCTTCCAGCGGCGTATTGCTTTGCCTCTGCTCGCTTCAAAGTGCCAGCGGCGTATTGTTTTGCCACTTCTGCCACCAACTTTCCAGCGGCGTATTGCTTTGCCTCTGCGTCCACCAACCTTCCAGCGGCGTATTGCTTTGCCTCTGCTCGCTTCAAAGTGCCAGCGGCGTATTGTTTTGCCACTTCTGCCACCAACTTTCCAGCGGCGTATAGCTTTGCCTCTGCGTCCACCAACCTTCCAGCGGCGTATTGCTTTGCCTCTGCTCGCTTCAAAGTGCCAGCGGCGTATTGTTTTGCCACTTCTGCCACCAACTTTCCAGCGGCGTATTGCTTTGCCTCTGCGTCCACCAACCTTCCAGCGGCGTATTGCTTTGCCTCTGCTCGCTTCAAAGTGCCAGCGGCGTATTGTTTTGCCACTTCTGCCACCAACTTTCCAGCGGCGTATTGCTTTGCCTCTGCTCGCTTCAAAGTGCCAGCGGCGTATTGTTTTGCCACTTCTGCCACCAACTTTCCAGCGGCGTATTGCTTTGCCTCTGCGTCCACCAACCTTCCAGCGGCGTATTGCTTTGCCTCTGCTCGCTTCAAAGTGCCAGCGGCGTATTGTTTTGCCACTTCTGCCACCAACTTTCCAGCGGCGTATTGCTTTGCCTCTGCGTCCACCAACCTTCCAGCGGCGTATTGCTTTGCCTCTGCTCGCTTCAAAGTGCCAGCGGCGTATTGTTTTGTCACTTCTGCCACCAACTTTCCAGCGGCGTATTGCTTTGCCTCTGCGTCCACCAACCTTCCAGCGGCGTATTGTTTTGCCTCTGCTCGCTTCAAAGTGCCAGCGGCGTATTGTTTTGCCACTTCTGCCACCAACTTTCCAGCGGCGTATTGCTTTGCCTCTGCGTCCACCAACCTTCCAGCGGCGTATTGCTTTGCCTCTGCTCGCTTCAAAGTGCCAGCGGCGTATTGTTTTGCCACTTCTGCCACCAACTTTCCAGCGGCGTATTGCTTTGCCTCTGCGTCCACCAACCTTCCAGCGGCGTATTGCTTTGCCTCTGCTCGCTTCAAAGTGCCAGCGGCGTATTGTTTTGTCACTTCTGCCACCAACTTTCCAGCGGCGTATTGCTTTGCCTCTGCGTCCACCAACCTTCCAGCGGCGTATTGCTTTGCCTCTGCTCGCTTCAAAGTGCCAGCGGCGTATTGTTTTGCCACTTCTGCCACCAACTTTCCAGCGGCGTATTGCTTTGCCTCTGCGTCCACCAACCTTCCAGCGGCGTATTGCTTTGCCTCTGCTCGCTTCAAAGTGCCAGCGGCGTATTGTTTTGTCACTTCTGCCACCAACTTTCCAGCGGCGTATTGCTTTGCCTCTGCGTCCACCAACCTTCCAGCGGCGTATTGCTTTGCCTCTGCTCGCTTCAAAGTGCCAGCGGCGTATTGTTTTGTCACTTCTGCCACCAACTTTCCAGCGGCGTATTGCTTTGCCTCTGCGTCCACCAACCTTCCAGCGGCGTATCGCTTTGCCTCTGCTCGCTTCAAAGTGCCAGCGGCGTATTGTTTTGCCACTTCTGCCACCAACTTTCCAGCGGCGTATTGCTTTGCCTCTGCGTCCACCAACCTTCCAGCGGCGTATTGCTTTGCCTCTGCTCGCTTCAAAGTGCCAGCGGCGTATTGTTTTGTCACTTCTGCCACCAACTTTCCAGCGGCGTATTGCTTTGCCTCTGCGTCCACCAACCTTCCAGCGGCGTATTGCTTTGCCTCTGCTCGCTTCAAAGTGCCAGCGGCGTATTGTTTTGTCACTTCTGCCACCAACTTTCCAGCGGCGTATTGCTTTGCCTCTGCGTCCACCAACCTTCCAGCGGCGTATTGCTTTGCCTCTGCTCGCTTCAAAGTGCCAGCGGCGTATTGTTTTGCCACTTCTGCCACCAACTTTCCAGCGGCGTATTGCTTTGCCTCTGCGTCCACCAACCTTCCAGCGGCGTATTGCTTTGCCTCTGCTCGCTTCAAAGTGCCAGCGGCGTATTGTTTTGCCACTTCTGCCACCAACTTTCCAGCGGCGTATTGCTTTGCCTCTGCGTCCACCAACCTTCCAGCGGCGTATTGCTTTGCCTCTGCTCGCTTCAAAGTGCCAGCGGCGTATTGTTTTGTCACTTCTGCCACCAACTTTCCAGCGGCGTATTGCTTTGCCTCTGCGTCCACCAACCTTCCAGCGGCGTATTGTTTTGCCTCTGCTCGCTTCAAAGTGCCAGCGGCGTATTGTTTTGCCACTTCTGCCACCAACTTTCCAGCGGCGTATTGCTTTGCCTCTGCGTCCACCAACCTTCCAGCGGCGTATTGCTTTGCCTCTGCTCGCTTCAAAGTGCCAGCGGCGTATTGTTTTGCCACTTCTGCCACCAACTTTCCAGCGGCGTATTGCTTTGCCTCTGCGTCCACCAACCTTCCAGCGGCGTATTGCTTTGCCTCTGCTCGCTTCAAAGTGCCAGCGGCGTATTGTTTTGTCACTTCTGCCACCAACTTTCCAGCGGCGTATTGCTTTGCCTCTGCGTCCACCAACCTTCCAGCGGCGTATTGCTTTGCCTCTGCTCGCTTCAAAGTGCCAGCGGCGTATTGTTTTGCCACTTCTGCCACCAACTTTCCAGCGGCGTATTGCTTTGCCTCTGCGTCCACCAACCTTCCAGCGGCGTATTGCTTTGCCTCTGCTCGCTTCAAAGTGCCAGCGGCGTATTGTTTTGCCACTTCTGCCACCAACTTTCCAGCGGCGTATTGCTTTGCCTCTGCGTCCACCAACCTTCCAGCGGCGTATTGCTTTGCCTCTGCTCGCTTCAAAGTGCCAGCGGCGTATTGTTTTGCCACTTCTGCCACCAACTTTCCAGCGGCGTATTGCTTTGCCTCTGCGTCCACCAACCTTCCAGCGGCGTATTGCTTTGCCTCTGCTCGCTTCAAAGTGCCAGCGGCGTATTGTTTTGTCACTTCTGCCACCAACTTTCCAGCGGCGTATTGCTTTGCCTCTGCGTCCACCAACCTTCCAGCGGCGTATTGCTTTGCCTCTGCTCGCTTCAAAGTGCCAGCGGCGTATTGTTTTGCCACTTCTGCCACCAACTTTCCAGCGGCGTATTGCTTTGCCTCTGCTCGCTTCAAAGTGCCAGCGGCGTATTGTTTTGCCACTTCTGCCACCAACTTTCCAGCGGCGTATTGCTTTGCCTCTGCGTCCACCAACCTTCCAGCGGCGTATTGCTTTGCCTCTGCTCGCTTCAAAGTGCCAGCGGCGTATTGTTTTGCCACTTCTGCCACCAACTTTCCAGCGGCGTATTGCTTTGCCTCTGCGTCCACCAACCTTCCAGCGGCGTATTGCTTTGCCTCTGCTCGCTTCAAAGTGCCAGCGGCGTATTGTTTTGCCACTTCTGCCACCAACTTTCCAGCGGCGTATTGCTTTGCCTCTGCGTCCACCAACCTTCCAGCGGCGTATTGCTTTGCCTCTGCTCGCTTCAAAGTGCCAGCGGCGTATTGTTTTGCCACTTCTGCCACCAACTTTCCAGCGGCGTATTGCTTTGCCTCTGCGTCCACCAACCTTCCAGCGGCGTATTGCTTTGCCTCTGCTCGCTTCAAAGTGCCAGCGGCGTATTGTTTTGCCACTTCTGCCACCAACTTTCCAGCGGCGTATTGCTTTGCCTCTGCGTCCACCAACCTTCCAGCGGCGTATTGCTTTGCCTCTGCTCGCTTCAAAGTGCCAGCGGCGTATTGTTTTGCCACTTCTGCCACCAACTTTCCAGCGGCGTATTGCTTTGCCTCTGCGTCCACCAACCTTCCAGCGGCGTATTGCTTTGCCTCTGCTCGCTTCAAAGTGCCAGCGGCGTATTGTTTTGTCACTTCTGCCACCAACTTTCCAGCGGCGTATTGCTTTGCCTCTGCGTCCACCAACCTTCCAGCGGCGTATTGCTTTGCCTCTGCTCGCTTCAAAGTGCCAGCGGCGTATTGTTTTGCCACTTCTGCCACCAACTTTCCAGCGGCGTATTGCTTTGCCTCTGCGTCCACCAACCTTCCAGCGGCGTATTGCTTTGCCTCTGCTCGCTTCAAAGTGCCAGCGGCGTATTGTTTTGCCACTTCTGCCACCAACTTTCCAGCGGCGTATTGCTTTGCCTCTGCGTCCACCAACCTTCCAGCGGCGTATTGCTTTGCCTCTGCTCGCTTCAAAGTGCCAGCGGCGTATTGTTTTGCCACTTCTGCCACCAACTTTCCAGCGGCGTATTGCTTTGCCTCTGCGTCCACCAACCTTCCAGCGGCGTATTGCTTTGCCTCTGCTCGCTTCAAAGTGCCAGCGGCGTATTGTTTTGCCACTTCTGCCACCAACTTTCCAGCGGCGTATTGCTTTGCCTCTGCGTCCACCAACCTTCCAGCGGCGTATTGCTTTGCCTCTGCTCGCTTCAAAGTGCCAGCGGCGTATTGTTTTGTCACTTCTGCCACCAACTTTCCAGCGGCGTATTGCTTTGCCTCTGCGTCCACCAACCTTCCAGCGGCGTATTGCTTTGCCTCTGCTCGCTTCAAAGTGCCAGCGGCGTATTGTTTTGCCACTTCTGCCACCAACTTTCCAGCGGCGTATTGCTTTGCCTCTGCTCGCTTCAAAGTGCCAGCGGCGTATTGTTTTGCCACTTCTGCCACCAACTTTCCAGCGGCGTATTGCTTTGCCTCTGCGTCCACCAACCTTCCAGCGGCGTATTGCTTTGCCTCTGCTCGCTTCAAAGTGCCAGCGGCGTATTGTTTTGCCACTTCTGCCACCAACTTTCCAGCGGCGTATTGCTTTGCCTCTGCGTCCACCAACCTTCCAGCGGCGTATTGCTTTGCCTCTGCTCGCTTCAAAGTGCCAGCGGCGTATTGTTTTGCCACTTCTGCCACCAACTTTCCAGCGGCGTATTGCTTTGCCTCTGCGTCCACCAACCTTCCAGCGGCGTATTGCTTTGCCTCTGCTCGCTTCAAAGTGCCAGCGGCGTATTGTTTTGCCACTTCTGCCACCAACTTTCCAGCGGCGTATTGCTTTGCCTCTGCGTCCACCAACCTTCCAGCGGCGTATTGCTTTGCCTCTGCTCGCTTCAAAGTGCCAGCGGCGTATTGTTTTGCCACTTCTGCCACCAACTTTCCAGCGGCGTATTGCTTTGCCTCTGCGTCCACCAACCTTCCAGCGGCGTATTGCTTTGCCTCTGCTCGCTTCAAAGTGCCAGCGGCGTATTGTTTTGCCACTTCTGCCACCAACTTTCCAGCGGCGTATAGCTTTGCCTCTGCGTCCACCAACCTTCCAGCGGCGTATTGCTTTGCCTCTGCTCGCTTCAAAGTGCCAGCGGCGTATTGTTTTGCCACTTCTGCCACCAACTTTCCAGCGGCGTATTGTTTTGCCTCTGCGTCCACCAACCTTCCAGCGGCGTATTGCTTTGCCTCTGCTCGCTTCAAAGTGCCAGCGGCGTATTGTTTTGCCACTTCTGCCACCAACTTTCCAGCGGCGTATTGCTTTGCCTCTGCGTCCACCAACCTTCCAGCGGCGTATTGCTTTGCCTCTGCTCGCTTCAAAGTGCCAGCGGCGTATTGTTTTGCCACTTCTGCCACCAACTTTCCAGCGGCGTATTGCTTTGCCTCTGCGTCCACCAACCTTCCAGCGGCGTATTGCTTTGCCTCTGCTCGCTTCAAAGTGCCAGCGGCGTATTGTTTTGCCACTTCTGCCACCAACTTTCCAGCGGCGTATTGCTTTGCCTCTGCGTCCACCAACCTTCCAGCGGCGTATTGCTTTGCCTCTGCTCGCTTCAAAGTGCCAGCGGCGTATTGTTTTGCCACTTCTGCCACCAACTTTCCAGCGGCGTATAGCTTTGCCTCTGCGTCCACCAACCTTCCAGCGGCGTATTGCTTTGCCTCTGCTCGCTTCAAAGTGCCAGCGGCGTATTGTTTTGCCACTTCTGCCACCAACTTTCCAGCGGCGTATTGCTTTGCCTCTGCGTCCACCAACCTTCCAGCGGCGTATTGCTTTGCCTCTGCTCGCTTCAAAGTGCCAGCGGCGTATTGTTTTGCCACTTCTGCCACCAACTTTCCAGCGGCGTATTGCTTTGCCTCTGCTCGCTTCAAAGTGCCAGCGGCGTATTGTTTTGCCACTTCTGCCACCAACTTTCCAGCGGCGTATTGCTTTGCCTCTGCGTCCACCAACCTTCCAGCGGCGTATTGCTTTGCCTCTGCTCGCTTCAAAGTGCCAGCGGCGTATTGTTTTGCCACTTCTGCCACCAACTTTCCAGCGGCGTA
>OY763899.1:14484735-14504735 GCA_963667235.1 Nomada lathburiana
AATTCTTCCATAGTAGCTCCTCTTTCATCTTTCTCATTCGAAAACCATTGTTCAGATTTCGCGTTCGAATCAATGGTTAAAATAAATTTTTTGCCCTTTATTTTTGATAATATATCTGTAACTTGATCTAAAATTGTATAAATTTGTAAAGAGAATTGTAGATAAATATTAATGATGTAAAAATCGCATGCTTTTGTGTAAACCTTAAAATAAATAACATGCTCGTTCTTGTCCGGAAAAGTAAGAATATTAACATTTTTGTGATTTATGACTGCTGCTACCCAGGGTGTTTTTCCTGTAGGTTGGATCTTTCTTAGTTCAGGGGAATTATATCCCCTTACTATGTTTTTGAACTGGTAGGGTTCTTGAATGCATAATAAATCTAGTTTTTCTTCTTTTATTATTAACTCAAGCTCCGTGGCAGCAGCAGACGCTCGTTGAGCATTAATTTGACCTATTTTTAATTCCATTTTATTTTTGTTTTATAAATTTCTAAGTATCGTATAAACTCCGGACAAGATTTATTTTTAACACTATGATTTGTTTCCTTTCTCTTTGCTTTAATACAATTAATACAAACTGGTTTATCTTTTTTATTACATTCATCTCTGTTATGTTCTTTTGAACCACAATTCTCGCATAATTGATCGGGCGCATTACAAAATTTGGCTATGTGCCCATGCCCTTGGCATTTAAAGCATCTTATTGTATTATAGTATTCTCTAAGTCTATAAACTCTCCAAAACATATATATTTTTCCTTTATCTATAAAATCTTTATAAATCTCACTGGGGACCTGGATCACCCAATTAACTCTGTCTTCTTTTGTCTTAAAACTATGCCTAAACTCAATTTCTTTTCTTAACTCTGGCATGTTTTTAACGATATTCTCATTAATGTTTTTATTTATTAAGCTTTCTAATAATTCTTCCTTCGTATATTCCTTTTCGATGTCATAGATAATAATCGAAGGGTTTATCCTCTTCGGTTTTTCAATTTTAATTCCAATTTGGTTTAAGTTACTCTTTTTTATTATTTCAACATCATTTTTGTCTTTAACTTGTATGACGATGCCTTTCTGTTTCATTTGTCTAATCCCTTTAACTTTGAGTGTTTTACCTGTTTCTTTTAATTTATTTATAACTTCTTTCTTGATTTCTTCATTGTTCCTTGCGTCATCCTCTTTATCTGGCTTTAATAAGATCACTTCATAGTCATCCTTCTTTGTCTGTTTTGTTATTTCTTCTTTTGTACCTGGGCCTGAGGGGCCCGGAATTTTAGCTGCCATTTGTGCATACGATAATTTCTGAGTCTCATGATATTTTTCTTTTGTCTTTAAAATTTCTTTTTCCACTATTTCCTTCTGTAATATGTTCTCTAAAACTGCCCACTTGTCTAATATAAATTTGATACTTGATTTCGTAATTTTATTATTTTCGTTAAATAGGTATTCTTCTAACTTCACTCTTTCATCAAAGACTGCTTTTAATAAATTATTTTCCTGTTTTTCTTTATTTGTTTTCGCTTCAAAATTTATTGTATCAAGTCCTAAATCTCCCGTTTTTCTCCTTTTGGTTCTAGGAGTAACATTTCCTGAGGTCTCCTCGGTGGCAATGGACGAGGCCGAACTTCGCCTACTATGTCCTTTAATTACTCGCTCGGTAAGCATCTCTACTTCCACAGAGCATTCTCCTATGTCCGCTTCATCAATTTGTTTGGTTTTTTGTTTATTAAGATCCATGATTGGTCCCACGAGTGAGGTCGGAAAAGAGGTCCACCGGGGCAGAGCCGCCGTACCCCGGTAAGGCTAAATACAACCGGGTGTCGCCAGGTTCCCGGAGGTTGGTCGCTAACGGCCGGTGCACCCACCGACCACGCCCCGGCGCTAAGTCCGGAACGCCCCTCTTCGCCGCGCACCATAGCTTGGGGTGAGGGATTTTTTATAGAGGTTGTCATCCTCGCGGACCGGCCGGTTAAGGCAAGTCCCCCGTTCCTGCGAAACATGACCACAGGTTTACGGTGTGCTAAGAGCTCAGGCACCTTGGGCTCGCTAAGACCCATACTGTGTCCATCCTTGGCTCGACCGAGGTCGAACCAAGGATAGACACAGCCCCTGAGGGGAGTAGATAGGGACAGAGGGAATCTCGTTAATCCATTCATGCGCGTCACTAATTAGATGACGAGGCATTTGGCTACCTTAAGAGAGTCATAGTTACTCCCGCCGTTTACCCGCGCTTTCTTGAATTTCTTCACGTTGACATTCAGAGCACTGGGCAGAAATCACATTGCGTCAACACCCGCGGGGGCCATCGCAATGCTTTGTTTTAATTAGACAGTCGGATTCCCCTAGTCCGTGCCAGTTCTGAGCTGAGCGTTGAATGGCGGCCGAAGAGAACGACCACGACGGAAATCCGCCACGGAAGCCTCGCAGCAAGGAAGATCCGCGGGAGGCCAAGGCACGGGACCGAGCTCGGATCCCGGTTTCGCAATAATGCGTCCGTTCACCTCGCACAGGCCCGGCACGTCGGCCAAACCCACTTCCCGACCAAGCCCGACACGCCCCGCTCCTCAGAGCCAATCCTTATTCCGAAGTTACGGATCCAATTTGCCGACTTCCCTTACCTACATTAATCTATCGACTAGAGGCTCTTTACCTTGGAGACCTGCTGCGGATATGGGTACGAACCGGCGCGACACCTCCACGTGGCCCTCTCCTGGATTTTCAAGGTCCGAGGGGAAGATCCGGACACCGCCGCAACTGCGGTGCTCTTCGCGTCCCAAACCCTATCTCCCTGCTAGAGGTTTCCAGGGAACTCGAACGCTTATACAGAAAAGAAAACTCTTCCCGGATCTCCCGACGGCGTCTCCAGGTCATTTTGGGTTACCCCGACGAACTCTCTCACGAGGGCCCGATTGGTATGCGGTTCCGCTGCCGGGTTCCGGAATAGGAACCGGATTCCCTTTCGCCCGACGGGTGTGTTTCTTAATTCATATCGTTATATGTTTTAGGACACCTCATCTACATAGGATTTCTCTTAGGGCTTAGGATCGACTGACTCGTGTGCAACGGCTGTTCACACGAAACCCTTCTCCACGTCAGTCCTCCAGGGCCTCGCTGGAGTATTTGCTACTACCACCAAGATCTGCACCGACGGCGGCTCCAGGCAGGCTCACGCCCAGACCCTTCTGCGCACACCGCCGCGACCCTCCTACTCGTCAGGGCTTCATGGAGGACGGCCACCCGAGGGCGACGCGTCCCTCCCCACTTGCCGCTGACGGCGGAGTATAGGCGCGACGCTTCAGCGCCATCCATTTTCAGGGCTAGTTGCTTCGGCAGGTGAGTTGTTACACACTCCTTAGCGGATTCCGACTTCCATGGCCACCGTCCTGCTGTCTTAAGCAACCAACGCCTTTCATGGTATCCCATAAGCGTCGACTTAGGCGCCTTAACTCTGCGTTTGGTTCATCCCACAGCGCCAGTTCTGCTTACCAAAATTGGCCCACTTGGCACTCTGATCCAAAATCTCGTGGCTTCACTATTCAAGCAAGCCAGAGATCTCACCCATTTAAAGTTTGAGAATAGGTTGAGGTCGTTTCGGCCCCAAGGCCTCTAATCATTCGCTTTACCAGATGAGACTCGCACGCGTTCACAGAGGAACGAGCGAGTGCCAGCTATCCTGAGGGAAACTTCGGAGGGAACCAGCTACTAGATGGTTCGATTAGTCTTTCGCCCCTATACCCAGTTCCGACGATCGATTTGCACGTCAGAATCGCTACGGACCTCCATCAGGGTTTCCCCTGACTTCGTCCTGACCAGGCATAGTTCACCATCTTTCGGGTCCCAACGTGTACGCTCTAGGTGCGCCTCTTCTCGCAATGAGAACGAAACGCCCCGGGAGTGCGAGGCCGCATCATATGCGAGGCCCATCCTCCCTAGGTCGACGCGGAGGCCGACCTTCACTTTCATTTCGCCTTTAGGTTTATGCATCCCAATGACTCGCGCACATGTTAGACTCCTTGGTCCGTGTTTCAAGACGGGTCCTGAGAGTACCCAAAGCAGTAGCGTCGCCGACCGGTAATTCGAAGCTTGGCCAGTCCGAGGACACCGCCTGCTAACAGCTGGTCAGGCCCGGGGACGGCACCGGGTCCGCGCCTCCGGGTTAAACTGACCTAGCTTGCGGCGGGCCTGACGCACACACATTCGAGAATGGATTGGTTGCGGCCCGATACCGTGCGAGTACCGTCGTGCAGCCGGCCAGGCGACCGAGGGTCTGCCGCGTGCGCTGAAAGCGACGCGACAGGCGCCCACTCGGACCGTAGACCGACACACAACGGGTCGCGACGTTCTACTAGGGGAGAAGTGCACGACTACGTTACCGGAACATTCAGGCCGAAGGCGGCGTGCCCCTGCGATGTAACCACGAGGGCACATTCGGAGCATCGCGCGCCAACGGGAGCCAGCCTCGTTGACGATGAATCTCCCCATTCGATCTTTTGGGTTTCTCAGGTTTACCCCTGAACGGTTTCACGTACTCTTGAACTCTCTCTTCAAAGTTCTTTTCAACTTTCCCTCACGGTACTTGTTCGCTATCGGTCTCGTGGTCGTATTTAGCCTTAGATGGAGTTTACCACCCACTTAGGGCTGCACTCTCAAGCAACCCGACTCTAAGGAGAGATCCTCCCGAAACGCGTACCGGTCGCTACGGGCCTGGCACCCTCTACGGGTAAATGGCCCCATTCAAGATGGACTTGGACGCGGTTCGACGCCACGGGATAAACGGATCCTCCCGAACACTACATTTCCCGGCGGCTGTACCGCGGGATTCAGTGCTGGGCTAATTCCTGTTCGCTCGCCGCTACTAAGGAAATCCTTGTTAGTTTCTTTTCCTCCGCTTAGTAATATGCTTAAATTCAGCGGGTAATCTCGCCTACTCTGAGGTCGTCTGTTACGTATCGAACCACGAAGCAATTTTCTGTTTCGTGATAAGGCATTTATGCACGTTGAGTGAGAAGGGTACGCAAGGTACAAAAAAAAAAAAAAAAATAGTAGAGAAAAACGGAAAAAGAACGAAAAAAAAAAAATGGAAAAAAAAATCGCGCGAGACGCACGCTAGACATCCAATATAAATTCGAAACCGGCAACTTTTAACGTCCGTCCACTTGCGAAGAGCAGGATACATTTTATATATATATATATATAAAATCCTCCTTTTGCCCATTCACATTTCGGGGACTGGACGACCGGTTTTGGATGCGCGGTCTCGGCGATCGGCAAAACTAAGGGACGGCAAACCCGGGGCGACCAATTTTATATCGTCCATATTTATTTATCCGATATATATATGTGTTCGAGGGGGCCTCGCCAACGAGTATCTGATGTTCTCTGGTTCGGTTCCACCTCGTCGTCCCGTCTGTAAGAATGGTTTTTTCCTCTTTCCTTCTTCTCCCAGGCACTACACGAACGCATCCCTCTTCGTACAGTGACTCCGATCGGTCGAACGTCCACAATCGGGGTACCGAAACGTCGGAAGCAGAGCGCTAACTCGAGAACACGCGTAGGCAAGCTCCCCGTAGCACGGTTGGCGAAACGCGCGGACAATCGACGAACGTGGCTGGGTGGTCAAAGGCGCGGCGGGCAGATAAGGCAGAGGGAGAGAGAGAGAGACAGGCGAGACGACGGGGAATCGTTTCATCCCGTTACAGTACTCGTGTGGACGCTGTCTCTCTTTCCTCTCGCTCACTTTCCTTCCTCTCGATAACCGCACGGCGCGCATCGACCGACATCCCAATGCATCAACGTTCGAGGATACCGCGGCGTAAAACACCACCGGTGCACAGAGAGACATGGCACTAGGTGACCAGAGGCACGTCAAACTTCCAACGACGACCCTCGCGATATGTGTGCATATCGACGCAAGAGTATGTAACAACAGGGTTTTGCGAACGGTGCCAAGAAAAATAGAAAAAATTCTCACACATTCAATAACGACGGGGAAGGTAAAACACCACCTCCCAAAAGATACCTGGGGCCCTGTGTTTCACGAACACATCATCAGGGACGATCAGGTCGCTCTCCTTCGAGCCCTTCCGTTCTGCCGTGCTCTTTTTCCAAATTTCATTCTCCTCCATTACACTCTCTCTATCTATCTTTATACATTTTTTTTCACTTCTCTCTCACGGACCGAGTTTCAATTTCGCGATGAAATCTGTCCTCTCGGTCGCGCGCAAAGATTCGTTTCGGGCGACGTCGGGAGCGCGGTCTTTAAATACGCGGGCACCATGTCCAGGGTGAAAGCGACCGCTTAAAGAGGTCGTCAGTTCACCCAGGGGGGCCACGCGCCCGCGACAAACGCCGACGAACGTCCAACAATCGCTCGTACGCCGCGAAAGTCTCAACATTCCCCTATCATCATCTCCTTTCTTCCTTCCGAACGCCCGATACCAGTAACGTTCTACGCGAACGACGACGGGGATCCTTCGGAATTGGAAAAGAAACGGGGGTTCAAGAGAGAGCGAACGCAACGCAAGCAGTATTTTGTTACGTGAACGACCCTCAGCCAGGCGTGGTCCAGGATTTGGAATCCGTGGACCGCAATGTGCGTTCGAAATGTCGATGTTCATGTGTCCTGCAGTTCACACGTTGACGCGCAATTAGCTGCGTTCTTCATCGACCCACGAGCCAAGTGATCCACCGTTCAGGGTAATCGTATATAATTTTATTCATATTGTGTTTTTTGTTTCAATCCCTCTGGTACTTCGTTTCGAAATAAACAGAGACCCTACGCAACACGCCAGCGCGCGCGCGAAGCGAGGGCGTCGCCACCGCCTCGGGGTTCGTATAGAACCCCATAGGAGACGAAAATTGTTGACGACACGATCAGGTCCAATGACGAAGCACGCCGGGAGACAACGCTGACGCGTTTCCCCTAACGGCCGGGCGCAGAGTACATTATGGTAAATGAACCGTCGAATGTCACGGGGTCGAGAGGAACGGCGGGAGATTTCCCGACACTGTTTATCCTCCGACTCGCCGCGCGACTTCGAGAACGCACGCGGATAACGACGCGCAGCGCCCTTGGTTCGATCATACGGTCTCCGTGTTGTTGACGGGAGAATATTATATAATTTTTGTCAAGAGAAGGAGACGAGCGAAACACGCTGCCCCGGATAGCCTCGAGTCGGTCTTGCGTCCCAATTATTCCGTACGAGAACAACGGTGTTATTCTCGTTTAAACGGCATGGGTGTCCGACGCACGAGCTGCGAGTTACCGAAGCCGGTTCCATATATACCCCCGAAGCACCACTTCCCTCGATTTATTATTTCATTCTCTTCCGCCTCTTTCACAGGATACAGATATGTGTATCGAACCTTTAAATTAACGGGCGCACAATCAACGACGATATGCGTGTAATTCGATTTTCGTTCCAGGTTACCCGATCCGTGCACGATAAAATCGAGCACAGTTTCGTATTCAATTGGACGCAAAATTTCCTTCACAGGACACAACACGGAATAGGGAGCACGCAACCAACGGGGCGATATTTCCCTCGGTAGAAAGAAACAAAAAAGAAAGAAAGAAAAAGAGGAGAAGGAAAAGAGCGTTCGACAATGTTATATTATTCCCTTCTCTACACACTCTCTCTATCCATCCTTCTGCCTTTCCACCAAGGTACTTACCGGCGCTCGCGCTGGAAGAGATCCTCTCTCCGATGTGTCCTCTTGTGAGAGGAACTCGGGAAACGTATTACACGATCGGACAAGAAGAACAGCGAAGAACGTTGGTCTCTGTAACGCTCTCCTTTCTGGTCGCGTCTCACACTCTCGCTCGTCCCCAACCTGACACGGGGCATTGTGTAGTTTCTAAACGTATCGGAAGTATTAAGAGAACGGCGGGTCGGTGTCGACCTCACGCAAGCGTCCGTTTGTAACTTCTCACGAAAACGTCGCGATACAACACGTTCATCCCGTTGCCGTGGAGGGCGAGAAGAGACGTCGTCTCAGAATTCGAACTGGAACAGGCCGCCGTTTCGTCTGAACTTGAAATCCGGAAAGGTTTCCCGGTTTCGACGCTTGTTATGACCTCGCGCGCCAACGTCGATCGGTCCACAGACGGGAGGACAATGTCTCCGCGCGTAAGCCGTGTGTCGTCGACGACGGTGCCGAGGCTCGTTCGATCTAAATTTTTATTTGTTCGTTCGATATCGGTTATGCTATCGGACGGTTTTTTCTTTTTCATTTTCATTTTCTTTCAAGCCATGATGATATTGTATATATTTTTCATTTTCGTGTGTCTTTCAGTGTTATTTCATTCGTTAATGATCCTTCCGCAGGTTCACCTACGGAAACCTTGTTACGACTTTTACTTCCTCTAAATGATCAAGTTTGGTCATCTTCCCGGTAACATCGGCAATGCCGAAGCATTGGCCGCGCACCAGTCCGAAGACCTCACTAAATCATTCAATCGGTAGTAGCGACGGGCGGTGTGTACAAAGGGCAGGGACGTAATCAACGCGAGCTTATGACTCGCGCTTACTGGGAATTCCTCGTTCATGGGGAATAATTGCAAGCCCCAATCCCTAGCACGAAGGAGGTTCAGCGGGTTACCCGGGCCTTTCGGCCAGGGAAAACACGCTGATTCCTTCAGTGTAGCGCGCGTGCGGCCCAGAACATCTAAGGGCATCACAGACCTGTTATTGCTCAATCTCGTGCGGCTAGAAGCCGCCTGTCCCTCTAAGAAGATTTGTTTGTACGTTGGTAGTAAAAACCCGCCGACCGAAGCCGGGGGCCTTCGAGATACCATAAGATACGTCTATTTAGCAGGCTAGAGTCTCGTTCGTTATCGGAATTAACCAGACAAATCGCTCCACCAACTAAGAACGGCCATGCACCACCACCCACCGAATCAAGAAAGAGCTATCAATCTGTCAATCCTTCCGGTGTCCGGGCCTGGTGAGGTTTCCCGTGTTGAGTCAAATTAAGCCGCAGGCTCCACTCCTGGTGGTGCCCTTCCGTCAATTCCTTTAAGTTTCAGCTTTGCAACCATACTTCCCCCGGAACCCAAAAGCTTTGGTTTCCCGGAAGCTGCCCGCCGAGTCATCGGAGGAACTTCGGCGGATCGCTAGCTGGCATCGTTTATGGTTAGAACTAGGGCGGTATCTGATCGCCTTCGAACCTCTAACTTTCGTTCTTGATTAATGAAAACATTTTTGGCAAATGCTTTCGCTTCTGTCCGTCTTGCGACGATCCAAGAATTTCACCTCTAACGTCGCAATACGAATGCCCCCATCTGTCCCTATTAATCATTACCTCGGGGTTCCGAAAACCAACAAAATAGAACCGAGGTCCTATTCCATTATTCCATGCACAGAGTATTCAGGCGAAGGTAGCCTGCTTTGAGCACTCTAATTTGTTCAAAGTAAACGTACCGGCCCACCTCGACACTCAGTAAAGAGCACCGCGATGGGATATTAGTTGGACCGCCCGCGAGGAGCTAAGCCCACCGGTAGGACGTACCACATAATGCCAGTTAAACACCGCGAGCGGTGAACCGACACTGTGACACACAGATTCAACTACGAGCTTTTTAACCGCAACAACTTTAATATACGCTATTGGAGCTGGAATTACCGCGGCTGCTGGCACCAGACTTGCCCTCCAATTGGTCCTCGTTAAAGGATTTAAAGTGTACTCATTCCGATTACGGGGCCTCGGATGAGTCCCGTATCGTTATTTTTCGTCACTACCTCCCCGTGCCGGGAGTGGGTAATTTGCGCGCCTGCTGCCTTCCTTGGATGTGGTAGCCGTTTCTCAGGCTCCCTCTCCGGAATCGAACCCTGATTCCCCGTTACCCGTTACAACCATGGTAGGCGCAGAACCTACCATCGACAGTTGATAAGGCAGACATTTGAAAGATGCGTCGCCGGTGCTATTAGACCATGCGATCAGCACAAAGTTATTCAGAGTCACCAAAGCAAACGATGGACGAACGGGCGACCGCCCGCCACCGATTGGTTTTGATCTAATAAAAGCGTTCCTTCCATCTCTGGTCGGAACTCTGGTTTGCATGTATTAGCTCTAGAATTACCACAGTTATCCAAGTAAATGTGGGTACGATCTAAGGAACCATAACTGATTTAATGAGCCATTCGCGGTTTCACCTTAATGCGGCATGTACTGAGACATGCATGGCTTAATCTTTGAGACAAGCATATGACTACTGGCAGGATCAACCAGGGAGCTGCTTCGTGCAAGATACGTATGTACGCGTACGTACAACGCTCTTTACGCAACTCTACAATTTCGTTATCGACGTCGTCGGCTCTCTCGGAGGACCGATCGACGAGGCATGATTGTGTTTTTAAATAATTCTGCGTTGTTTCCATAATTAACATTTCGCCTTTCAACGCTTTATATATAATATATATATATTTCGTATATAAACCTTTGAAAACCTTCCTCTCCTCGTGCAAAAGTGCCTCGGCAACATTAGCACGCCCAAACTTTTATAATATTCGTTACATCGCCAAAAGACGAGAAAATTTTGTTTTTTTACTTCCTATCGCTCGAAGCGGAAGAGTTGATGCTCAGTTAGTACGAGTATAACGCCGCAGCGAAGATACAAGTCACCTGCGAGAACCTCGCTCGCCACAATAGGGCCATTCGGTCTATGACACCGACCCGTGGCAATGCTGTACAGAGAGTATACATTTCGTCCAACGTACGTGTAGACGACGAAAATTGAGTGGCCACGCAATGGAACCAGCCCAGATACGATATTCTGAACACCGGTGAACTGTATCTCAGCCGAGGCCGTAGTACAGACACGCGATGCAACGCCCCAGCCGCTCGTCCCTTTCGGTACGCTCGCCGGCTACCTCTCTCTTATAGGTACGGAACGGCCGCCGGGGACGCCGGCGCCGCACGGTCTTATGCACGGGACCATACGGGGCGAAATCGTCGCAACGGGAGGATTTTCCCAACGACTTCCAACAAGCTCGTGCATTACCGAACAATCGATATTAACATTGTTCCCACGGATAAACATTCTTAATTTACATATTTAACAACAAAAAATTTTATTTTCTCGATTATCGAATTTCAAGTTTCGGCGGCGTATTGCTTTGCCCCACCTGGCTTCCAACTACATAATTAACAAAGAAATTGACAAACTAACTAACTAACTAACTAACTAACTAACTAACTAACTAACCAACTAACTAACTAACTAACTAACTAACCAACCAACTAACCAACCAACTAACTAACTAACTAACAAACTAACTAACTAACTAACTAACTAACTAACTAACTAACTAAATAACTAACTAAATAAATAAATAACTAACCAACTATCCAACTAACTAACTAAATAACTAACTAACCAGCGGCGTATTGCTTTGCCTCTGCACGCTTCTAAGTGCCAGCGGCGTATTGCTTTGCCTCTGCGTCCACCAACCTTCCAGCGGCGTATTGCTTTGCCTCTGCTCGCTTCAAAGTGCCAGCGGCGTATTGTTTTGCCACTTCTGCCACCAACCTTCCAGCGGCGTATTGCTTTGCCTCTGCTCGCTTCAAAGTGCCAGCGGCGTATTGTTTTGTCACTTCTGCCACCAACTTTCCAGCGGCGTATTGCTTTGCCTCTGCGTCCACCAACCTTCCAGCGGCGTATTGCTTTGCCTCTGCTCGCTTCAAAGTGCCAGCGGCGTATTGTTTTGTCACTTCTGCCACCAACTTTCCAGCGGCGTATTGCTTTGCCTCTGCGTCCACCAACCTTCCAGCGGCGTATTGCTTTGCCTCTGCTCGCTTCAAAGTGCCAGCGGCGTATTGTTTTGCCACTTCTGCCACCAACTTTCCAGCGGCGTATTGCTTTGCCTCTGCGTCCACCAACCTTCCAGCGGCGTATTGCTTTGCCTCTGCTCGCTTCAAAGTGCCAGCGGCGTATTGTTTTGTCACTTCTGCCACCAACTTTCCAGCGGCGTATTGCTTTGCCTCTGCGTCCACCAACCTTCCAGCGGCGTATTGCTTTGCCTCTGCTCGCTTCAAAGTGCCAGCGGCGTATTGTTTTGCCACTTCTGCCACCAACTTTCCAGCGGCGTATTGCTTTGCCTCTGCGTCCACCAACCTTCCAGCGGCGTATTGCTTTGCCTCTGCTCGCTTCAAAGTGCCAGCGGCGTATTGTTTTGCCACTTCTGCCACCAACTTTCCAGCGGCGTATTGCTTTGCCTCTGCGTCCACCAACCTTCCAGCGGCGTATTGCTTTGCCTCTGCTCGCTTCAAAGTGCCAGCGGCGTATTGTTTTGTCACTTCTGCCACCAACTTTCCAGCGGCGTATTGCTTTGCCTCTGCGTCCACCAACCTTCCAGCGGCGTATTGCTTTGCCTCTGCTCGCTTCAAAGTGCCAGCGGCGTATTGTTTTGCCACTTCTGCCACCAACTTTCCAGCGGCGTATTGCTTTGCCTCTGCGTCCACCAACCTTCCAGCGGCGTATTGCTTTGCCTCTGCTCGCTTCAAAGTGCCAGCGGCGTATTGTTTTGCCACTTCTGCCACCAACTTTCCAGCGGCGTATTGCTTTGCCTCTGCGTCCACCAACCTTCCAGCGGCGTATTGCTTTGCCTCTGCTCGCTTCAAAGTGCCAGCGGCGTATTGTTTTGTCACTTCTGCCACCAACTTTCCAGCGGCGTATTGCTTTGCCTCTGCGTCCACCAACCTTCCAGCGGCGTATTGTTTTGCCTCTGCTCGCTTCAAAGTGCCAGCGGCGTATTGTTTTGCCACTTCTGCCACCAACTTTCCAGCGGCGTATTGCTTTGCCTCTGCGTCCACCAACCTTCCAGCGGCGTATTGCTTTGCCTCTGCTCGCTTCAAAGTGCCAGCGGCGTATTGTTTTGCCACTTCTGCCACCAACTTTCCAGCGGCGTATTGCTTTGCCTCTGCGTCCACCAACCTTCCAGCGGCGTATTGCTTTGCCTCTGCTCGCTTCAAAGTGCCAGCGGCGTATTGTTTTGTCACTTCTGCCACCAACTTTCCAGCGGCGTATTGCTTTGCCTCTGCGTCCACCAACCTTCCAGCGGCGTATTGCTTTGCCTCTGCTCGCTTCAAAGTGCCAGCGGCGTATTGTTTTGCCACTTCTGCCACCAACTTTCCAGCGGCGTATTGCTTTGCCTCTGCGTCCACCAACCTTCCAGCGGCGTATTGCTTTGCCTCTGCTCGCTTCAAAGTGCCAGCGGCGTATTGTTTTGCCACTTCTGCCACCAACTTTCCAGCGGCGTATTGCTTTGCCTCTGCGTCCACCAACCTTCCAGCGGCGTATTGCTTTGCCTCTGCTCGCTTCAAAGTGCCAGCGGCGTATTGTTTTGCCACTTCTGCCACCAACTTTCCAGCGGCGTATTGCTTTGCCTCTGCGTCCACCAACCTTCCAGCGGCGTATTGCTTTGCCTCTGCTCGCTTCAAAGTGCCAGCGGCGTATTGTTTTGCCACTTCTGCCACCAACTTTCCAGCGGCGTATTGCTTTGCCTCTGCGTCCACCAACCTTCCAGCGGCGTATTGCTTTGCCTCTGCTCGCTTCAAAGTGCCAGCGGCGTATTGTTTTGTCACTTCTGCCACCAACTTTCCAGCGGCGTATTGCTTTGCCTCTGCGTCCACCAACCTTCCAGCGGCGTATTGCTTTGCCTCTGCTCGCTTCAAAGTGCCAGCGGCGTATTGTTTTGCCACTTCTGCCACCAACTTTCCAGCGGCGTATTGCTTTGCCTCTGCTCGCTTCAAAGTGCCAGCGGCGTATTGTTTTGCCACTTCTGCCACCAACTTTCCAGCGGCGTATTGCTTTGCCTCTGCGTCCACCAACCTTCCAGCGGCGTATTGCTTTGCCTCTGCTCGCTTCAAAGTGCCAGCGGCGTATTGTTTTGCCACTTCTGCCACCAACTTTCCAGCGGCGTATTGCTTTGCCTCTGCGTCCACCAACCTTCCAGCGGCGTATTGCTTTGCCTCTGCTCGCTTCAAAGTGCCAGCGGCGTATTGTTTTGCCACTTCTGCCACCAACTTTCCAGCGGCGTATTGCTTTGCCTCTGCGTCCACCAACCTTCCAGCGGCGTATTGCTTTGCCTCTGCTCGCTTCAAAGTGCCAGCGGCGTATTGTTTTGCCACTTCTGCCACCAACTTTCCAGCGGCGTATTGCTTTGCCTCTGCGTCCACCAACCTTCCAGCGGCGTATTGCTTTGCCTCTGCTCGCTTCAAAGTGCCAGCGGCGTATTGTTTTGCCACTTCTGCCACCAACTTTCCAGCGGCGTATTGCTTTGCCTCTGCGTCCACCAACCTTCCAGCGGCGTATTGCTTTGCCTCTGCTCGCTTCAAAGTGCCAGCGGCGTATTGTTTTGCCACTTCTGCCACCAACTTTCCAGCGGCGTATTGCTTTGCCTCTGCGTCCACCAACCTTCCAGCGGCGTATTGCTTTGCCTCTGCTCGCTTCAAAGTGCCAGCGGCGTATTGTTTTGTCACTTCTGCCACCAACTTTCCAGCGGCGTATTGCTTTGCCTCTGCGTCCACCAACCTTCCAGCGGCGTATTGCTTTGCCTCTGCTCGCTTCAAAGTGCCAGCGGCGTATTGTTTTGCCACTTCTGCCACCAACTTTCCAGCGGCGTATTGCTTTGCCTCTGCGTCCACCAACCTTCCAGCGGCGTATTGCTTTGCCTCTGCTCGCTTCAAAGTGCCAGCGGCGTATTGTTTTGCCACTTCTGCCACCAACTTTCCAGCGGCGTATTGCTTTGCCTCTGCGTCCACCAACCTTCCAGCGGCGTATTGCTTTGCCTCTGCTCGCTTCAAAGTGCCAGCGGCGT
Organism: Nomada lathburiana; assembly: GCA_963667235.1. NCBI lineage: Eukaryota > Metazoa > Arthropoda > Insecta > Hymenoptera > Apidae > Nomada > Nomada lathburiana. Next base: position 14,499,559 of record OY763899.1, read on the forward strand.
ATTGTTTTGCCACTTCTGCCACCAACTTTCCAGCGGCGTATTGCTTTGCCTCTGCGTCCACCAACCTTCCAGCGGCGTATTGCTTTGCCTCTGCTCGCTTCAAAGTGCCAGCGGCGTATTGTTTTGCCACTTCTGCCACCAACTTTCCAGCGGCGTATTGCTTTGCCTCTGCGTCCACCAACCTTCCAGCGGCGTATTGCTTTGCCTCTGCTCGCTTCAAAGTGCCAGCGGCGTATTGTTTTGTCACTTCTGCCACCAACTTTCCAGCGGCGTATTGCTTTGCCTCTGCGTCCACCAACCTTCCAGCGGCGTATTGCTTTGCCTCTGCTCGCTTCAAAGTGCCAGCGGCGTATTGTTTTGCCACTTCTGCCACCAACTTTCCAGCGGCGTATTGCTTTGCCTCTGCTCGCTTCAAAGTGCCAGCGGCGTATTGTTTTGCCACTTCTGCCACCAACTTTCCAGCGGCGTATTGCTTTGCCTCTGCGTCCACCAACCTTCCAGCGGCGTATTGCTTTGCCTCTGCTCGCTTCAAAGTGCCAGCGGCGTATTGTTTTGCCACTTCTGCCACCAACTTTCCAGCGGCGTATTGCTTTGCCTCTGCGTCCACCAACCTTCCAGCGGCGTATTGCTTTGCCTCTGCTCGCTTCAAAGTGCCAGCGGCGTATTGTTTTGCCACTTCTGCCACCAACTTTCCAGCGGCGTATTGCTTTGCCTCTGCGTCCACCAACCTTCCAGCGGCGTATTGCTTTGCCTCTGCTCGCTTCAAAGTGCCAGCGGCGTATTGTTTTGCCACTTCTGCCACCAACTTTCCAGCGGCGTATTGCTTTGCCTCTGCGTCCACCAACCTTCCAGCGGCGTATTGCTTTGCCTCTGCTCGCTTCAAAGTGCCAGCGGCGTATTGTTTTGCCACTTCTGCCACCAACTTTCCAGCGGCGTATTGCTTTGCCTCTGCGTCCACCAACCTTCCAGCGGCGTATTGCTTTGCCTCTGCTCGCTTCAAAGTGCCAGCGGCGTATTGTTTTGCCACTTCTGCCACCAACTTTCCAGCGGCGTATAGCTTTGCCTCTGCGTCCACCAACCTTCCAGCGGCGTATTGCTTTGCCTCTGCTCGCTTCAAAGTGCCAGCGGCGTATTGTTTTGCCACTTCTGCCACCAACTTTCCAGCGGCGTATTGTTTTGCCTCTGCGTCCACCAACCTTCCAGCGGCGTATTGCTTTGCCTCTGCTCGCTTCAAAGTGCCAGCGGCGTATTGTTTTGCCACTTCTGCCACCAACTTTCCAGCGGCGTATTGCTTTGCCTCTGCGTCCACCAACCTTCCAGCGGCGTATTGCTTTGCCTCTGCTCGCTTCAAAGTGCCAGCGGCGTATTGTTTTGCCACTTCTGCCACCAACTTTCCAGCGGCGTATTGCTTTGCCTCTGCGTCCACCAACCTTCCAGCGGCGTATTGCTTTGCCTCTGCTCGCTTCAAAGTGCCAGCGGCGTATTGTTTTGCCACTTCTGCCACCAACTTTCCAGCGGCGTATTGCTTTGCCTCTGCGTCCACCAACCTTCCAGCGGCGTATTGCTTTGCCTCTGCTCGCTTCAAAGTGCCAGCGGCGTATTGTTTTGCCACTTCTGCCACCAACTTTCCAGCGGCGTATAGCTTTGCCTCTGCGTCCACCAACCTTCCAGCGGCGTATTGCTTTGCCTCTGCTCGCTTCAAAGTGCCAGCGGCGTATTGTTTTGCCACTTCTGCCACCAACTTTCCAGCGGCGTATTGCTTTGCCTCTGCGTCCACCAACCTTCCAGCGGCGTATTGCTTTGCCTCTGCTCGCTTCAAAGTGCCAGCGGCGTATTGTTTTGCCACTTCTGCCACCAACTTTCCAGCGGCGTATTGCTTTGCCTCTGCTCGCTTCAAAGTGCCAGCGGCGTATTGTTTTGCCACTTCTGCCACCAACTTTCCAGCGGCGTATTGCTTTGCCTCTGCGTCCACCAACCTTCCAGCGGCGTATTGCTTTGCCTCTGCTCGCTTCAAAGTGCCAGCGGCGTATTGTTTTGCCACTTCTGCCACCAACTTTCCAGCGGCGTATTGCTTTGCCTCTGCGTCCACCAACCTTCCAGCGGCGTATTGCTTTGCCTCTGCTCGCTTCAAAGTGCCAGCGGCGTATTGTTTTGTCACTTCTGCCACCAACTTTCCAGCGGCGTATTGCTTTGCCTCTGCGTCCACCAACCTTCCAGCGGCGTATTGTTTTGCCTCTGCTCGCTTCAAAGTGCCAGCGGCGTATTGTTTTGCCACTTCTGCCACCAACTTTCCAGCGGCGTATTGCTTTGCCTCTGCGTCCACCAACCTTCCAGCGGCGTATTGCTTTGCCTCTGCTCGCTTCAAAGTGCCAGCGGCGTATTGTTTTGCCACTTCTGCCACCAACTTTCCAGCGGCGTATTGCTTTGCCTCTGCGTCCACCAACCTTCCAGCGGCGTATTGCTTTGCCTCTGCTCGCTTCAAAGTGCCAGCGGCGTATTGTTTTGTCACTTCTGCCACCAACTTTCCAGCGGCGTATTGCTTTGCCTCTGCGTCCACCAACCTTCCAGCGGCGTATTGCTTTGCCTCTGCTCGCTTCAAAGTGCCAGCGGCGTATTGTTTTGCCACTTCTGCCACCAACTTTCCAGCGGCGTATTGCTTTGCCTCTGCGTCCACCAACCTTCCAGCGGCGTATTGCTTTGCCTCTGCTCGCTTCAAAGTGCCAGCGGCGTATTGTTTTGCCACTTCTGCCACCAACTTTCCAGCGGCGTATTGCTTTGCCTCTGCGTCCACCAACCTTCCAGCGGCGTATTGCTTTGCCTCTGCTCGCTTCAAAGTGCCAGCGGCGTATTGTTTTGCCACTTCTGCCACCAACTTTCCAGCGGCGTATAGCTTTGCCTCTGCGTCCACCAACCTTCCAGCGGCGTATTGCTTTGCCTCTGCTCGCTTCAAAGTGCCAGCGGCGTATTGTTTTGCCACTTCTGCCACCAACTTTCCAGCGGCGTATTGCTTTGCCTCTGCGTCCACCAACCTTCCAGCGGCGTATTGCTTTGCCTCTGCTCGCTTCAAAGTGCCAGCGGCGTATTGTTTTGCCACTTCTGCCACCAACTTTCCAGCGGCGTATTGCTTTGCCTCTGCTCGCTTCAAAGTGCCAGCGGCGTATTGTTTTGCCACTTCTGCCACCAACTTTCCAGCGGCGTATTGCTTTGCCTCTGCGTCCACCAACCTTCCAGCGGCGTATTGCTTTGCCTCTGCTCGCTTCAAAGTGCCAGCGGCGTATTGTTTTGCCACTTCTGCCACCAACTTTCCAGCGGCGTATTGCTTTGCCTCTGCGTCCACCAACCTTCCAGCGGCGTATTGCTTTGCCTCTGCTCGCTTCAAAGTGCCAGCGGCGTATTGTTTTGTCACTTCTGCCACCAACTTTCCAGCGGCGTATTGCTTTGCCTCTGCGTCCACCAACCTTCCAGCGGCGTATTGTTTTGCCTCTGCTCGCTTCAAAGTGCCAGCGGCGTATTGTTTTGCCACTTCTGCCACCAACTTTCCAGCGGCGTATTGCTTTGCCTCTGCGTCCACCAACCTTCCAGCGGCGTATTGCTTTGCCTCTGCTCGCTTCAAAGTGCCAGCGGCGTATTGTTTTGCCACTTCTGCCACCAACTTTCCAGCGGCGTATTGCTTTGCCTCTGCGTCCACCAACCTTCCAGCGGCGTATTGCTTTGCCTCTGCTCGCTTCAAAGTGCCAGCGGCGTATTGTTTTGTCACTTCTGCCACCAACTTTCCAGCGGCGTATTGCTTTGCCTCTGCGTCCACCAACCTTCCAGCGGCGTATTGCTTTGCCTCTGCTCGCTTCAAAGTGCCAGCGGCGTATTGTTTTGCCACTTCTGCCACCAACTTTCCAGCGGCGTATTGCTTTGCCTCTGCGTCCACCAACCTTCCAGCGGCGTATTGCTTTGCCTCTGCTCGCTTCAAAGTGCCAGCGGCGTATTGTTTTGTCACTTCTGCCACCAACTTTCCAGCGGCGTATTGCTTTGCCTCTGCGTCCACCAACCTTCCAGCGGCGTATTGCTTTGCCTCTGCTCGCTTCAAAGTGCCAGCGGCGTATTGTTTTGTCACTTCTGCCACCAACTTTCCAGCGGCGTATTGCTTTGCCACTGCGTCCACCAACCTTCCAGCGGCGTATTGCTTTGCCTCTGCTCGCTTCAAAGTGCCAGCGGCGTATTGTTTTGTCACTTCTGCCACCAACTTTCCAGCGGCGTATTGCTTTGCCTCTGCGTCCACCAACCTTCCAGCGGCGTATTGCTTTGCCTCTGCTCGCTTCAAAGTGCCAGCGGCGTATTGTTTTGCCACTTCTGCCACCAACTTTCCAGCGGCGTATTGCTTTGCCTCTGCGTCCACCAACCTTCCAGCGGCGTATTGCTTTGCCTCTGCTCGCTTCAAAGTGCCAGCGGCGTATTGTTTTGTCACTTCTGCCACCAACTTTCCAGCGGCGTATTGCTTTGCCTCTGCGTCCACCAACCTTCCAGCGGCGTATTGTTTTGCCTCTGCTCGCTTCAAAGTGCCAGCGGCGTATTGTTTTGCCACTTCTGCCACCAACTTTCCAGCGGCGTATTGCTTTGCCTCTGCGTCCACCAACCTTCCAGCGGCGTATTGCTTTGCCTCTGCTCGCTTCAAAGTGCCAGCGGCGTATTGTTTTGCCACTTCTGCCACCAACTTTCCAGCGGCGTATTGCTTTGCCTCTGCGTCCACCAACCTTCCAGCGGCGTATTGCTTTGCCTCTGCTCGCTTCAAAGTGCCAGCGGCGTATTGTTTTGTCACTTCTGCCACCAACTTTCCAGCGGCGTATTGCTTTGCCTCTGCGTCCACCAACCTTCCAGCGGCGTATTGCTTTGCCTCTGCTCGCTTCAAAGTGCCAGCGGCGTATTGTTTTGCCACTTCTGCCACCAACTTTCCAGCGGCGTATTGCTTTGCCTCTGCGTCCACCAACCTTCCAGCGGCGTATTGCTTTGCCTCTGCTCGCTTCAAAGTGCCAGCGGCGTATTGTTTTGTCACTTCTGCCACCAACTTTCCAGCGGCGTATTGCTTTGCCTCTGCGTCCACCAACCTTCCAGCGGCGTATTGCTTTGCCTCTGCTCGCTTCAAAGTGCCAGCGGCGTATTGTTTTGTCACTTCTGCCACCAACTTT
>OY763899.1:14509735-14519735 GCA_963667235.1 Nomada lathburiana
TACAGCCATGCGTTTCCTATTTTGTCTCCCGCGAACTCTTTTACTCCTTGTCCTTGGGAGACCAGGCCTCTCCAACGGTCTGTTTCTCTTTTCTTCCTTTCTTTTCTTGCCCATTCTATCCTTTTCAGATCCGTTGGCCAGGAGAGCCCCATCGACGCTGCGTATTTCTTGGCGACTTCTTCCTGCCCAGTCGCCGCCTGCCTCACCGCTTCATCCGGCGATTGTGCCATCTTGGTCACGCTTCTTAGTTTCGCCAGGACTACTATATTTTCCACTCTTTGTACTCCTAGGCCGCCGTGGCTTTTGCTTGTATATATTACACCGTCCGTTGTTGTGTGGTGGAGGTGTAACATTCGCTTAATATGTTGTTTAATGTCTTGGTCTAACTGCCTTAGGCTGCCTAGGGACGGTGGGCTGGCGACCATCTTATGAATGTATTTGGGTAGAAGATATGTCCTAATCATATTAATTTTTTGATGGGGTTTTAGCCCCATCCTATCCACCGCTTTGATCCCCTCTATCACTTCTTCATTTTTCATTGTGGATAGTCCTTTCCACGGGCCTACCGCTGCCCCCAGGTATGCTATCACTTTCTGTGGGTCCGTGTACGGTATCATCATTCCGTCCACCTTTATTTGTGGGTCCTTCTGGTGCCAAGTCTTTCCTGTGCTGACCACTTGGAATGTGGAGCACTTGGGTATGGATAGAGTCATACCTAATTCTTTTAGGAATTTCACTAGCATTTCGCATTGCTTTTTGGCCTCCTCTTGGTTTTTGGCTAGCATCACTATATCGTCCGCGAACGCCAGTATTGACACCTTCTCGCCCCCCAGCGGTATGCCTTCCGTTTTGCCATCTATCTCTTCTATTATTGGATCCATCACTAAGTTGAAGAGTAGCGGCGAAAGTGGGTCCCCTTGCTTGACCCCCCGTCGCAGTTGTATTTTTACTTCTTCTTTCCGGCGGCAGGAGATCGTCGTTTGGCAGTCGTCGTACATCTTTCTGATGTATCCTGCCATCTCCTGCGGGACCCCTTTGCTCTTTAGACATCTCAGTACCGCTTGATGCGGCACCGTATCGAAGGCTTTTGAGATGTCCACTGTTGTTATTATTCCTCCCTCCTTTTCCTTCATTTTTTTTAACGCGCTGCTGATGATTCCAATGTTGTTTTTGCAGCCGTCTTCCGATGTAAAGCCCTTCTGTCTTTGATGTTGTTTTACTTTTTCTCTGATTCGTTTATCCAGCATGGCCGAGAACATTCTGCTCAGTAAGGAACCGATGGTTATGGGCCTCCAATCGGATGCTTTCTCCATGCTTTTCCCTGGTTTCGGGATCAGCGTGGTCCGGTGCAGTCTCCATTGCGCCGGATACACCCGGCCCAGCATCAACAGATTATACAATTTGGTGAGCACTTGCAGTGCCCCGTCTACCCGGAGGTGGTCTTTTCTTATACCGTCTACCCCGGCTGCCGTGTCTTTTTTCATTTTTTGGATTCTTTTTATCGCCTCATTCATTGTTATCGGGTACCATATCTCCCCCGTACCCGTTGTCCGGTCAGCGGGTTTGTATAATCTGCTGTTTACTTGGGGACCTTCTATCCCCCAGAGCTCCTGATACAGTTTTTCCACTTCTGTTTTTTCGGGGGCCTCTAATCTGCCCGCCTCCGCCATCGGTCTGCCTGTTATTGCCAGTTCCAGAAGCTTTTTCGGGCACTTTTTGTATAGTTCCTGGGCTCTGGCGTATTCGTACCCCTTTCTTTTCGTCCGGGTGCTTCTCTGGCGCCCTTCTCCTGCTTTTCTGGTTCTCATGGCCCTGCTGGACCCGGGCTTCTCGGGTCTCAATTCTAGCAATTTTTCAATCATTCCTTTCATTATTCCTTCAACCCGGCGCTCCTCAATCTCTCCTTCCCCCGCCAGGCCTTCAATCTGGGCCTCTATGCCCCTCAGCGGGTGATTTTCTCTTAATTTTCCGGTATTTATTGCTCTTCGGATGGCTTCCTTCCAATTATTCCCCTCTTCCCCCTGGGGTTCTGTTTGTTCCTCTTGTTCTTCTTCGTTTTCCTCTTGCTGTTCCTCTTGTAATTGTGATTCCGCTGGTGTTGTTTCTTCCGCCGAGGACATCTCTGTGCCCGTCACTGCCTCGCCCTGAGCGGGAATTTGCCTTCTCTTCTCGCTGATTTGTTTCAGGCTTTTCCCCGGTAGGAATTGCCGGATTGCAACGTTGGGCTGCCGCAAATTTTTAAATCTCTCGTTTAACGCAACGAGCAGCTCGGTCTCCTCTTCCGTCCAGACCATTGCCCTCCTGCCCGGTCTATTCCCACCTTTTTTGGCCTCCTGCTCTCGTTTTCTATTTCGTTCTGCGGGGTGCCTATGTCTCTCGTGTTGCGAGAGTCCCCTCCTGGTGCGGAAGGTGCTCCCGCAAACCCCACATTCAATCAGCGTATTATTTTCTGTTTCTCTTTCTTCGTTGGCTCTTGCTCCTTTGCATTTCCCTATGTGGCATCGCCATCCGTGGAGTTTTTGGAATCTCCTTTGGCATGGCGTGCATCTCCATATTATCTTTTTGGTGGGATGCTCTTTCTCGTAGTGCGCGCCAAAATCCGCTTCTCTCACGAAGCATCTCCTTTTTCCGTTCCTGGCGCAGGGTTCGCATGCAATGTCCCCGCTCAGGGGCATGTCTACAATATTCCCCATCTCATTGTCCGGTTGATTGCCATAGTCGTCATCGCTGGTCCTCCTGTCCATAGCGGACGAGTCCGCCGCAAGAGTCCCAGGACCGGGGACTCTTACGTCCGAGGCTTCATCTCTTCTGTCACCCATTACATAGTTTGCAGTTTGTTTCCGGGTGCAACAGTTCCTTTCCATGCCCTCTCGTGTCCTCCAGTATAGCCATGTCATGGGGTCTTGACCATCGGAACGGCTGACCGACCCGCCCGTCACCCCGCTCTTAATATCCCCCTATTTTAACTATTTTCGCCTGGGTGACGGCCGGCCCGCTCCTCCGTCCAGCTCGGGTATGTGGGGTCGCCACCCCCCATCAGTGCACCCCCTGCACTTCCCTGCATTCGCAGAGGCAGCTCTTAGTTTCCCTCCTCGAAGGGGGTACTCATAGCGGGAACCACGAAGAGGTGGCTGCTTGCTTGACCACGACCCTCCCAGCGACCCAAACGGAACCGTCCAGCGAGCCGCGGTCAGCCGGAGCCGCTACGACGCGGCTACCCGCCAACCGCGACCCCCCCAACGACCCCAAACACACGCGCTCAATTTCGAACATAACGACCCCGAACAAGGTTGCCGAGATATCAATAACAAGCGGGAACCGTTAGGCCGCGGCTACTCGCCAGCCGCGACCCCCCGCCGTCCCAAAACAAACAAGTCGTTACCGCGACCCCCCAACGACCCCCAACCGCGCTAATCATATAATCAATCACACAATCAATCAATAACATTATGCTCAGCTATATAATCCATACAAAAACATGTTTGTTCCGTTTTCGCGATTCCCAACGATTTTATATCACGCTAATTATATAGTTAATCGTACAATCAATTAATTAATAAATGACCACTCGACCAACCATATAATTAATATTTCGGCATAATTAATACCGCTCTCGCTTTCCCGTATCCCCGACGATCCCGTATTACACGCTGACCATATAACTAATCACGCAATCATCGATTGATAATCGCATGACCAACCATACAATTAATATAATTGACATTGATAGCGTTTCGCGTTTTCCCCAACGATTCTTATCGCGCTAACTGCATAATCAATCATACAATCAATCACCGATTCTACGACCAACCATGCAATTAATGTAAAATATAACTACTTACGAGGGCCGCTTAAGAGAGTCATAGTTACTCCCGCCGTTTACCCGCGCTTTCTTGAATTTCTTCACGTTGACATTCAGAGCACTGGGCAGAAATCACATTGCGTCAACACCCGCGGGGGCCATCGCAATGCTTTGTTTTAATTAGACAGTCGGATTCCCCTAGTCCGTGCCAGTTCTGAGCTGAGCGTTGAATGGCGGCCGAAGAGAACGACCACGACGGAAATCCGCCACGGAAGCCTCGCAGCAAGGAAGATCCGCGGGAGGCCAAGGCACGGGACCGAGCTCGGATCCCGGTTTCGCAATAATGCGTCCGTTCACCTCGCACAGGCCCGGCACGTCGGCCAAACCCACTTCCCGACCAAGCCCGACACGCCCCGCTCCTCAGAGCCAATCCTTATTCCGAAGTTACGGATCCAATTTGCCGACTTCCCTTACCTACATTAATCTATCGACTAGAGGCTCTTTACCTTGGAGACCTGCTGCGGATATGGGTACGAACCGGCGCGACACCTCCACGTGGCCCTCTCCTGGATTTTCAAGGTCCGAGGGGAAGATCCGGACACCGCCGCAACTGCGGTGCTCTTCGCGTCCCAAACCCTATCTCCCTGCTAGAGGTTTCCAGGGAACTCGAACGCTTATACAGAAAAGAAAACTCTTCCCGGATCTCCCGACGGCGTCTCCAGGTCATTTTGGGTTACCCCGACGAACTCTCTCACGAGGGCCCGATTGGTATGCGGTTCCGCTGCCGGGTTCCGGAATAGGAACCGGATTCCCTTTCGCCCGACGGGTGTGTTTCTTAATTCATATCGTTATATGTTTTAGGACACCTCATCTACATAGGATTTCTCTTAGGGCTTAGGATCGACTGACTCGTGTGCAACGGCTGTTCACACGAAACCCTTCTCCACGTCAGTCCTCCAGGGCCTCGCTGGAGTATTTGCTACTACCACCAAGATCTGCACCGACGGCGGCTCCAGGCAGGCTCACGCCCAGACCCTTCTGCGCACACCGCCGCGACCCTCCTACTCGTCAGGGCTTCATGGAGGACGGCCACCCGAGGGCGACGCGTCCCTCCCCACTTGCCGCTGACGGCGGAGTATAGGCGCGACGCTTCAGCGCCATCCATTTTCAGGGCTAGTTGCTTCGGCAGGTGAGTTGTTACACACTCCTTAGCGGATTCCGACTTCCATGGCCACCGTCCTGCTGTCTTAAGCAACCAACGCCTTTCATGGTATCCCATAAGCGTCGACTTAGGCGCCTTAACTCTGCGTTTGGTTCATCCCACAGCGCCAGTTCTGCTTACCAAAATTGGCCCACTTGGCACTCTGATCCAAAATCTCGTGGCTTCACTATTCAAGCAAGCCAGAGATCTCACCCATTTAAAGTTTGAGAATAGGTTGAGGTCGTTTCGGCCCCAAGGCCTCTAATCATTCGCTTTACCAGATGAGACTCGCACGCGTTCACAGAGGAACGAGCGAGTGCCAGCTATCCTGAGGGAAACTTCGGAGGGAACCAGCTACTAGATGGTTCGATTAGTCTTTCGCCCCTATACCCAGTTCCGACGATCGATTTGCACGTCAGAATCGCTACGGACCTCCATCAGGGTTTCCCCTGACTTCGTCCTGACCAGGCATAGTTCACCATCTTTCGGGTCCCAACGTGTACGCTCTAGGTGCGCCTCTTCTCGCAATGAGAACGAAACGCCCCGGGAGTGCGAGGCCGCATCATATGCGAGGCCCATCCTCCCTAGGTCGACGCGGAGGCCGACCTTCACTTTCATTTCGCCTTTAGGTTTATGCATCCCAATGACTCGCGCACATGTTAGACTCCTTGGTCCGTGTTTCAAGACGGGTCCTGAGAGTACCCAAAGCAGTAGCGTCGCCGACCGGTAATTCGAAGCTTGGCCAGTCCGAGGACACCGCCTGCTAACAGCTGGTCAGGCCCGGGGACGGCACCGGGTCCGCGCCTCCGGGTTAAACTGACCTAGCTTGCGGCGGGCCTGACGCACACACATTCGAGAATGGATTGGTTGCGGCCCGATACCGTGCGAGTACCGTCGTGCAGCCGGCCAGGCGACCGAGGGTCTGCCGCGTGCGCTGAAAGCGACGCGACAGGCGCCCACTCGGACCGTAGACCGACACACAACGGGTCGCGACGTTCTACTAGGGGAGAAGTGCACGACTACGTTACCGGAACATTCAGGCCGAAGGCGGCGTGCCCCTGCGATGTAACCACGAGGGCACATTCGGAGCATCGCGCGCCAACGGGAGCCAGCCTCGTTGACGATGAATCTCCCCATTCGATCTTTTGGGTTTCTCAGGTTTACCCCTGAACGGTTTCACGTACTCTTGAACTCTCTCTTCAAAGTTCTTTTCAACTTTCCCTCACGGTACTTGTTCGCTATCGGTCTCGTGGTCGTATTTAGCCTTAGATGGAGTTTACCACCCACTTAGGGCTGCACTCTCAAGCAACCCGACTCTAAGGAGAGATCCTCCCGAAACGCGTACCGGTCGCTACGGGCCTGGCACCCTCTACGGGTAAATGGCCCCATTCAAGATGGACTTGGACGCGGTTCGACGCCACGGGATAAACGGATCCTCCCGAACACTACATTTCCCGGCGGCTGTACCGCGGGATTCAGTGCTGGGCTAATTCCTGTTCGCTCGCCGCTACTAAGGAAATCCTTGTTAGTTTCTTTTCCTCCGCTTAGTAATATGCTTAAATTCAGCGGGTAATCTCGCCTACTCTGAGGTCGTCTGTTACGTATCGAACCACGAAGCAATTTTCTGTTTCGTGATAAGGCATTTATGCACGTTGAGTGAGAAGGGTACGCAAGGTACAAAAAAAAAAAAAAAAATAGTAGAGAAAAACGGAAAAAGAACGAAAAAAAAAAAATGGAAAAAAAAATCGCGCGAGACGCACGCTAGACATCCAATATAAATTCGAAACCGGCAACTTTTAACGTCCGTCCACTTGCGAAGAGCAGGATACATTTTATATATATATATATATAAAATCCTCCTTTTGCCCATTCACATTTCGGGGACTGGACGACCGGTTTTGGATGCGCGGTCTCGGCGATCGGCAAAACTAAGGGACGGCAAACCCGGGGCGACCAATTTTATATCGTCCATATTTATTTATCCGATATATATATGTGTTCGAGGGGGCCTCGCCAACGAGTATCTGATGTTCTCTGGTTCGGTTCCACCTCGTCGTCCCGTCTGTAAGAATGGTTTTTTCCTCTTTCCTTCTTCTCCCAGGCACTACACGAACGCATCCCTCTTCGTACAGTGACTCCGATCGGTCGAACGTCCACAATCGGGGTACCGAAACGTCGGAAGCAGAGCGCTAACTCGAGAACACGCGTAGGCAAGCTCCCCGTAGCACGGTTGGCGAAACGCGCGGACAATCGACGAACGTGGCTGGGTGGTCAAAGGCGCGGCGGGCAGATAAGGCAGAGGGAGAGAGAGAGAGACAGGCGAGACGACGGGGAATCGTTTCATCCCGTTACAGTACTCGTGTGGACGCTGTCTCTCTTTCCTCTCGCTCACTTTCCTTCCTCTCGATAACCGCACGGCGCGCATCGACCGACATCCCAATGCATCAACGTTCGAGGATACCGCGGCGTAAAACACCACCGGTGCACAGAGAGACATGGCACTAGGTGACCAGAGGCACGTCAAACTTCCAACGACGACCCTCGCGATATGTGTGCATATCGACGCAAGAGTATGTAACAACAGGGTTTTGCGAACGGTGCCAAGAAAAATAGAAAAAATTCTCACACATTCAATAACGACGGGGAAGGTAAAACACCACCTCCCAAAAGATACCTGGGGCCCTGTGTTTCACGAACACATCATCAGGGACGATCAGGTCGCTCTCCTTCGAGCCCTTCCGTTCTGCCGTGCTCTTTTTCCAAATTTCATTCTCCTCCATTACACTCTCTCTATCTATCTTTATACATTTTTTTTCACTTCTCTCTCACGGACCGAGTTTCAATTTCGCGATGAAATCTGTCCTCTCGGTCGCGCGCAAAGATTCGTTTCGGGCGACGTCGGGAGCGCGGTCTTTAAATACGCGGGCACCATGTCCAGGGTGAAAGCGACCGCTTAAAGAGGTCGTCAGTTCACCCAGGGGGGCCACGCGCCCGCGACAAACGCCGACGAACGTCCAACAATCGCTCGTACGCCGCGAAAGTCTCAACATTCCCCTATCATCATCTCCTTTCTTCCTTCCGAACGCCCGATACCAGTAACGTTCTACGCGAACGACGACGGGGATCCTTCGGAATTGGAAAAGAAACGGGGGTTCAAGAGAGAGCGAACGCAACGCAAGCAGTATTTTGTTACGTGAACGACCCTCAGCCAGGCGTGGTCCAGGATTTGGAATCCGTGGACCGCAATGTGCGTTCGAAATGTCGATGTTCATGTGTCCTGCAGTTCACACGTTGACGCGCAATTAGCTGCGTTCTTCATCGACCCACGAGCCAAGTGATCCACCGTTCAGGGTAATCGTATATAATTTTATTCATATTGTGTTTTTTGTTTCAATCCCTCTGGTACTTCGTTTCGAAATAAACAGAGACCCTACGCAACACGCCAGCGCGCGCGCGAAGCGAGGGCGTCGCCACCGCCTCGGGGTTCGTATAGAACCCCATAGGAGACGAAAATTGTTGACGACACGATCAGGTCCAATGACGAAGCACGCCGGGAGACAACGCTGACGCGTTTCCCCTAACGGCCGGGCGCAGAGTACATTATGGTAAATGAACCGTCGAATGTCACGGGGTCGAGAGGAACGGCGGGAGATTTCCCGACACTGTTTATCCTCCGACTCGCCGCGCGACTTCGAGAACGCACGCGGATAACGACGCGCAGCGCCCTTGGTTCGATCATACGGTCTCCGTGTTGTTGACGGGAGAATATTATATAATTTTTGTCAAGAGAAGGAGACGAGCGAAACACGCTGCCCCGGATAGCCTCGAGTCGGTCTTGCGTCCCAATTATTCCGTACGAGAACAACGGTGTTATTCTCGTTTAAACGGCATGGGTGTCCGACGCACGAGCTGCGAGTTACCGAAGCCGGTTCCATATATACCCCCGAAGCACCACTTCCCTCGATTTATTATTTCATTCTCTTCCGCCTCTTTCACAGGATACAGATATGTGTATCGAACCTTTAAATTAACGGGCGCACAATCAACGACGATATGCGTGTAATTCGATTTTCGTTCCAGGTTACCCGATCCGTGCACGATAAAATCGAGCACAGTTTCGTATTCAATTGGACGCAAAATTTCCTTCACAGGACACAACACGGAATAGGGAGCACGCAACCAACGGGGCGATATTTCCCTCGGTAGAAAGAAACAAAAAAGAAAGAAAGAAAAAGAGGAGAAGGAAAAGAGCGTTCGACAATGTTATATTATTCCCTTCTCTACACACTCTCTCTATCCATCCTTCTGCCTTTCCACCAAGGTACTTACCGGCGCTCGCGCTGGAAGAGATCCTCTCTCCGATGTGTCCTCTTGTGAGAGGAACTCGGGAAACGTATTACACGATCGGACAAGAAGAACAGCGAAGAACGTTGGTCTCTGTAACGCTCTCCTTTCTGGTCGCGTCTCACACTCTCGCTCGTCCCCAACCTGACACGGGGCATTGTGTAGTTTCTAAACGTATCGGAAGTATTAAGAGAACGGCGGGTCGGTGTCGACCTCACGCAAGCGTCCGTTTGTAACTTCTCACGAAAACGTCGCGATACAACACGTTCATCCCGTTGCCGTGGAGGGCGAGAAGAGACGTCGTCTCAGAATTCGAACTGGAACAGGCCGCCGTTTCGTCTGAACTTGAAATCCGGAAAGGTTTCCCGGTTTCGACGCTTGTTATGACCTCGCGCGCCAACGTCGATCGGTCCACAGACGGGAGGACAATGTCTCCGCGCGTAAGCCGTGTGTCGTCGACGACGGTGCCGAGGCTCGTTCGATCTAAATTTTTATTTGTTCGTTCGATATCGGTTATGCTATCGGACGGTTTTTTCTTTTTCATTTTCATTTTCTTTCAAGCCATGATGATATTGTATATATTTTTCATTTTCGTGTGTCTTTCAGTGTTATTTCATTCGTTAATGATCCTTCCGCAGGTTCACCTACGGAAA
>OY763899.1:14521304-14526304 GCA_963667235.1 Nomada lathburiana
CTGCTCGCTTCAAAGTGCCAGCGGCGTATTGTTTTGTCACTTCTGCCACCAACCTTCCAGCGGCGTATTGCTTTGCCTCTGCGTCCACCAACCTTCCAGCGGCGTATTGCTTTGCCTCTGCTCGCTTCAAAGTGCCAGCGGCGTATTGTTTTGTCACTTCTGCCACCAACTTTCCAGCGGCGTATTGCTTTGCCTCTGCGTCCACCAACCTTCCAGCGGCGTATTGCTTTGCCTCTGCTCGCTTCAAAGTGCCAGCGGCGTATTGTTTTGCCACTTCTGCCACCAACTTTCCAGCGGCGTATTGCTTTGCCTCTGCGTCCACCAACCTTCCAGCGGCGTATTGCTTTGCCTCTGCTCGCTTCAAAGTGCCAGCGGCGTATTGTTTTGCCACTTCTGCCACCAACTTTCCAGCGGCGTATTGCTTTGCCTCTGCGTCCACCAACCTTCCAGCGGCGTATTGCTTTGCCTCTGCTCGCTTCAAAGTGCCAGCGGCGTATTGTTTTGTCACTTCTGCCACCAACCTTCCAGCGGCGTATTGCTTTGCCTCTGCGTCCACCAACCTTCCAGCGGCGTATTGCTTTGCCTCTGCTCGCTTCAAAGTGCCAGCGGCGTATTGTTTTGTCACTTCTGCCACCAACTTTCCAGCGGCGTATTGCTTTGCCTCTGCGTCCACCAACCTTCCAGCGGCGTATTGCTTTGCCTCTGCTCGCTTCAAAGTGCCAGCGGCGTATTGTTTTGTCACTTCTGCCACCAACTTTCCAGCGGCGTATTGCTTTGCCTCTGCGTCCACCAACCTTCCAGCGGCGTAATGCTTTGCCTCTGCTCGCTTCAAAGTGCCAGCGGCGTATTGTTTTGTCACTTCTGCCACCAACTTTCCAGCGGCGTATTGCTTTGCCTCTGCGTCCACCAACCTTCCAGCGGCGTATTGCTTTGCCTCTGCTCGCTTCAAAGTGCCAGCGGCGTATTGTTTTGCCACTTCTGCCACCAACTTTCCAGCGGCGTATTGCTTTGCCTCTGCGTCCACCAACCTTCCAGCGGCGTATTGCTTTGCCTCTGCGTCCACCAACCTTCCAGCGGCGTATTGCTTTGCCTCTGCTCGCTTCAAAGTGCCAGCGGCGTATTGTTTTGTCACTTCTGCCACCAACTTTCCAGCGGCGTATTGCTTTGCCTCTGCGTCCACCAACCTTCCAGCGGCGTATTGCTTTGCCTCTGCTCGCTTCAAAGTGCCAGCGGCGTATTGTTTTGTCACTTCTGCCACCAACTTTCCAGCGGCGTATTGCTTTGCCTCTGCGTCCACCAACCTTCCAGCGGCGTATTGCTTTGCCTCTGCTCGCTTCAAAGTGCCAGCGGCGTATTGTTTTGCCACTTCTGCCACCAACTTTCCAGCGGCGTATTGCTTTGCCTCTGCGTCCACCAACCTTCCAGCGGCGTATTGCTTTGCCTCTGCTCGCTTCAAAGTGCCAGCGGCGTATTGTTTTGCCACTTCTGCCACCAACTTTCCAGCGGCGTATTGCTTTGCCTCTGCGTCCACCAACCTTCCAGCGGCGTATTGCTTTGCCTCTGCTCGCTTCAAAGTGCCAGCGGCGTATTGTTTTGTCACTTCTGCCACCAACTTTCCAGCGGCGTATTGCTTTGCCTCTGCGTCCACCAACCTTCCAGCGGCGTATTGCTTTGCCTCTGCTCGCTTCAAAGTGCCAGCGGCGTATTGTTTTGCCACTTCTGCCACCAACTTTCCAGCGGCGTATTGCTTTGCCTCTGCGTCCACCAACCTTCCAGCGGCGTATTGCTTTGCCTCTGCTCGCTTCAAAGTGCCAGCGGCGTATTGTTTTGTCACTTCTGCCACCAACTTTCCAGCGGCGTATTGCTTTGCCTCTGCGTCCACCAACCTTCCAGCGGCGTATTGCTTTGCCTCTGCTCGCTTCAAAGTGCCAGCGGCGTATTGCTTTGCCTCTGCGTCCACCAACCTTCCAGCGGCGTATTGCTTTGCCTCTGCGTCCACCAACCTTCCAGCGGCGTATTGCTTTGCCTCTGCTCGCTTCAAAGTGCCAGCGGCGTATTGTTTTGTCACTTCTGCCACCAACTTTCCAGCGGCGTATTGCTTTGCCTCTGCGTCCACCAACCTTCCAGCGGCGTAATGCTTTGCCTCTGCTCGCTTCAAAGTGCCAGCGGCGTATTGTTTTGTCACTTCTGCCACCAACTTTCCAGCGGCGTATTGCTTTGCCTCTGCGTCCACCAACCTTCCAGCGGCGTATTGCTTTGCCTCTGCTCGCTTCAAAGTGCCAGCGGCGTATTGTTTTGCCACTTCTGCCACCAACTTTCCAGCGGCGTATTGCTTTGCCTCTGCGTCCACCAACCTTCCAGCGGCGTATTGCTTTGCCTCTGCTCGCTTCAAAGTGCCAGCGGCGTATTGTTTTGTCACTTCTGCCACCAACCTTCCAGCGGCGTATTGCTTTGCCTCTGCGTCCACCAACCTTCCAGCGGCGTATTGCTTTGCCTCTGCTCGCTTCAAAGTGCCAGCGGCGTATTGTTTTGTCACTTCTGCCACCAACTTTCCAGCGGCGTATTGCTTTGCCTCTGCGTCCACCAACCTTCCAGCGGCGTAATGCTTTGCCTCTGCTCGCTTCAAAGTGCCAGCGGCGTATTGTTTTGTCACTTCTGCCACCAACTTTCCAGCGGCGTATTGCTTTGCCTCTGCGTCCACCAACCTTCCAGCGGCGTATTGCTTTGCCTCTGCTCGCTTCAAAGTGCCAGCGGCGTATTGTTTTGTCACTTCTGCCACCAACTTTCCAGCGGCGTATTGCTTTGCCTCTGCGTCCACCAACCTTCCAGCGGCGTATTGCTTTGCCTCTGCTCGCTTCAAAGTGCCAGCGGCGTATTGTTTTGCCACTTCTGCCACCAACTTTCCAGCGGCGTATTGCTTTGCCTCTGCGTCCACCAACCTTCCAGCGGCGTATTGCTTTGCCTCTGCTCGCTTCAAAGTGCCAGCGGCGTATTGTTTTGCCACTTCTGCCACCAACTTTCCAGCGGCGTATTGCTTTGCCTCTGCGTCCACCAACCTTCCAGCGGCGTATTGCTTTGCCTCTGCTCGCTTCAAAGTGCCAGCGGCGTATTGTTTTGTCACTTCTGCCACCAACCTTCCAGCGGCGTATTGCTTTGCCTCTGCGTCCACCAACCTTCCAGCGGCGTATTGCTTTGCCTCTGCTCGCTTCAAAGTGCCAGCGGCGTATTGTTTTGTCACTTCTGCCACCAACTTTCCAGCGGCGTATTGCTTTGCCTCTGCGTCCACCAACCTTCCAGCGGCGTATTGCTTTGCCTCTGCTCGCTTCAAAGTGCCAGCGGCGTATTGTTTTGTCACTTCTGCCACCAACTTTCCAGCGGCGTATTGCTTTGCCTCTGCGTCCACCAACCTTCCAGCGGCGTATTGCTTTGCCTCTGCGTCCACCAACCTTCCAGCGGCGTATTGCTTTGCCTCTGCTCGCTTCAAAGTGCCAGCGGCGTATTGTTTTGTCACTTCTGCCACCAACTTTCCAGCGGCGTATTGCTTTGCCTCTGCGTCCACCAACCTTCCAGCGGCGTATTGCTTTGCCTCTGCTCGCTTCAAAGTGCCAGCGGCGTATTGTTTTGCCACTTCTGCCACCAACTTTCCAGCGGCGTATTGCTTTGCCTCTGCGTCCACCAACCTTCCAGCGGCGTATTGCTTTGCCTCTGCGTCCACCAACCTTCCAGCGGCGTATTGCTTTGCCTCTGCTCGCTTCAAAGTGCCAGCGGCGTATTGTTTTGTCACTTCTGCCACCAACTTTCCAGCGGCGTATTGCTTTGCCTCTGCGTCCACCAACCTTCCAGCGGCGTATTGCTTTGCCTCTGCTCGCTTCAAAGTGCCAGCGGCGTATTGTTTTGTCACTTCTGCCACCAACTTTCCAGCGGCGTATTGCTTTGCCTCTGCGTCCACCAACCTTCCAGCGGCGTATTGCTTTGCCTCTGCTCGCTTCAAAGTGCCAGCGGCGTATTGTTTTGCCACTTCTGCCACCAACTTTCCAGCGGCGTATTGCTTTGCCTCTGCGTCCACCAACCTTCCAGCGGCGTATTGCTTTGCCTCTGCTCGCTTCAAAGTGCCAGCGGCGTATTGTTTTGCCACTTCTGCCACCAACTTTCCAGCGGCGTATTGCTTTGCCTCTGCGTCCACCAACCTTCCAGCGGCGTATTGCTTTGCCTCTGCTCGCTTCAAAGTGCCAGCGGCGTATTGTTTTGTCACTTCTGCCACCAACTTTCCAGCGGCGTATTGCTTTGCCTCTGCGTCCACCAACCTTCCAGCGGCGTATTGCTTTGCCTCTGCTCGCTTCAAAGTGCCAGCGGCGTATTGTTTTGCCACTTCTGCCACCAACTTTCCAGCGGCGTATTGCTTTGCCTCTGCGTCCACCAACCTTCCAGCGGCGTATTGCTTTGCCTCTGCTCGCTTCAAAGTGCCAGCGGCGTATTGTTTTGCCACTTCTGCCACCAACTTTCCAGCGGCGTATTGCTTTGCCTCTGCGTCCACCAACCTTCCAGCGGCGTATTGCTTTGCCTCTGCTCGCTTCAAAGTGCCAGCGGCGTATTGTTTTGTCACTTCTGCCACCAACCTTCCAGCGGCGTATTGCTTTGCCTCTGCGTCCACCAACCTTCCAGCGGCGTATTGCTTTGCCTCTGCTCGCTTCAAAGTGCCAGCGGCGTATTGTTTTGCCACTTCTGCCACCAACTTTCCAGCGGCGTATTGCTTTGCCTCTGCGTCCACCAACCTTCCAGCGGCGTATTGCTTTGCCTCTGCTCGCTTCAAAGTGCCAGCGGCGTATTGTTTTGTCACTTCTGCCACCAACCTTCCAGCGGCGTATTGCTTTGCCTCTGCGTCCACCAACCTTCCAGCGGCGTATTGCTTTGCCTCTGCTCGCTTCAAAGTGCCAGCGGCGTATTGTTTTGTCACTTCTGCCACCAACTTTCCAGCGGCGTATTGCTTTGCCTCTGCGTCC
>OY763899.1:14531304-14546304 GCA_963667235.1 Nomada lathburiana
TTTTTGGACTTCACTAAACCAAATTCCTGAACCATACGTTATTATTGGAAGAATTAGTGCAGAATAATGTGTTTTAATTATGTTTGTTTTTATACCCCAAGTGTCACGAGTAACTCTTTTTAAACTCATCGTCAATTTTAAAATCTTTTCTCTAATATATTTCGCATGTTCAATAAAATTTAATTTACTATCAATTATGATTCCTAAGTACTTTGTTTTGTTTGTATATTTTATGTTTTTATCGTTTATTTTTACAATTGGAAGTCTATTTTCGTTAAGTTTACCTTTTATTAATATAGCTATAGTTTTATCAATTGAGATTTTTAGTTTATGATTATTACACCAAAGATTAATGATATTAATTATTCTACCTGCCACCGTTTCAAGTCTTAATCTTGAGTTTCCTTTTATTAAAATAGCGAGATCATCCGCGTAAGCTATTATTTCAGCATCTTCATTATCAAACTTTTCTTGAAATTCTCCCAACAGGGTATCCAAACACCAGCCCCATGCCATGGGGCCAATGATGGACCCCTGAGGGCAACCTTTTTGCATTCTTTTTTCAAGCTTTTCAAATTTGGACTCCACATAAACCAGCCTTCTTTTGAAATAATTTTGTATAAGCCTAATAAGTGTATAACTGCTTTCTGAATTTATTATTCGAGAAATGATGGCTGGCCACCATAATCCATCGAAGGCAGCTTCAATATCCACAAACAAGGCAACAACGTACTTCTTGTCAGAGCTTTTGATTCCTGATTTTAGTTGTATTAGTGCATCCTCTGTTGATTTTTTCTTTCTGAAACCAAATTGCCTTGGGTTTTCTAAATTTTTATTTTTATAATTTTCCTGTACTCTTTCAACAATAATTCTTTCGAATATCTTTCCCATTATGGGTAATAACGCTATTGGCCTATAAGAATTTAAATTGGATTTTTCTTTTGTTGGGTCTTTTAAAATAATCTTTAATTTTGAAATTTTCCATCTAATTGGGAATACACCTTGATACAAACAGTTGTTAAACAAATTGTACAATATTTTGTTGTCTATATGCCATACTTTTAGAATTATTTCAATTTGGAAGGAATCCCATCCAGGTGCTTTTCCTTTTTTGAATCTTTTAATTGAATTAAAAATTTCGCTGCATGTTATTTCTGGTTCGATATTATAATTTGTGAACTTTTTATTGTAGGCTTTTAATAATCTTTGCTCCTCCGTCTCAACTTCCACTTCATCCTCTGGAACACACTTGTCTAATAGTTTTGTTACGGTGTCCCTCCAACTCATAGTAGATTCTCCAGAAGGAAGTCTAAGTGAATTAAGAAATTCATCTTTGTTAATTTTGTTTCTGATTATTTTGTAGATCATTCCCCATGGGTCTCTATTACCTTCCTTTGTTACGAAATTTCTCCAAGACTGCTTTTTATTTTTTCTAATTAATGCCGTGAACTTGTTTCTAGTAGTTTTAAATTTTTGCTCATAATCTAGTGTAACTTCATTATCAAAGTTTAATCTTCTTGCCCTTAACAATTGTTTTTTATTTTTATTCACTTCTTTCCTTATTTTTTCCAGTTCATCATTCCACCACGGGACAGCGTTCTCCTTGGACCCCCTTCTGGGAATATTTCTGTTGCAGCATAAGGTAAGTAAATTTGTAAATATTTTTTCAGCCTTATTTGGGTTATATTCTTTTAATTTCATTTTAATATCATCGTTAAACTTTTCTTTTATGTCTTTTTCAAATTCCTCCCAATTCGCTCTTTTTAAGTTATACAACTTTTCTATTTTTATATTTCCTTTTTTACTATTTCTTAACTCTTCTTTTTTATAATAGATCTTGAATGTAATTAAATTGTGATCGCTTGCTGCACAATAAAGGGTGACTTTCCAATCCTTAATATATTTACTAAAATTTCTGCTGACTAATGTTAAATCAATGTTGGAGCTACCATGAGCTGACATATAGGTTGGAGGGTTGTCTTTCTCATTCAGTATAATTAAGTCGTTTGTTATAATAAATTCTTCCATAGTAGCTCCTCTTTCATCTTTCTCATTCGAAAACCATTGTTCAGATTTCGCGTTCGAATCAATGGTTAAAATAAATTTTTTGCCCTTTATTTTTGATAATATATCTGTAACTTGATCTAAAATTGTATAAATTTGTAAAGAGAATTGTAGATAAATATTAATGATGTAAAAATCGCATGCTTTTGTGTAAACCTTAAAATAAATAACATGCTCGTTCTTGTCCGGAAAAGTAAGAATATTAACATTTTTGTGATTTATGACTGCTGCTACCCAGGGTGTTTTTCCTGTAGGTTGGATCTTTCTTAGTTCAGGGGAATTATATCCCCTTACTATGTTTTTGAACTGGTAGGGTTCTTGAATGCATAATAAATCTAGTTTTTCTTCTTTTATTATTAACTCAAGCTCCGTGGCAGCAGCAGACGCTCGTTGAGCATTAATTTGACCTATTTTTAATTCCATTTTATTTTTGTTTTATAAATTTCTAAGTATCGTATAAACTCCGGACAAGATTTATTTTTAACACTATGATTTGTTTCCTTTCTCTTTGCTTTAATACAATTAATACAAACTGGTTTATCTTTTTTATTACATTCATCTCTGTTATGTTCTTTTGAACCACAATTCTCGCATAATTGATCGGGCGCATTACAAAATTTGGCTATGTGCCCATGCCCTTGGCATTTAAAGCATCTTATTGTATTATAGTATTCTCTAAGTCTATAAACTCTCCAAAACATATATATTTTTCCTTTATCTATAAAATCTTTATAAATCTCACTGGGGACCTGGATCACCCAATTAACTCTGTCTTCTTTTGTCTTAAAACTATGCCTAAACTCAATTTCTTTTCTTAACTCTGGCATGTTTTTAACGATATTCTCATTAATGTTTTTATTTATTAAGCTTTCTAATAATTCTTCCTTCGTATATTCCTTTTCGATGTCATAGATAATAATCGAAGGGTTTATCCTCTTCGGTTTTTCAATTTTAATTCCAATTTGGTTTAAGTTACTCTTTTTTATTATTTCAACATCATTTTTGTCTTTAACTTGTATGACGATGCCTTTCTGTTTCATTTGTCTAATCCCTTTAACTTTGAGTGTTTTACCTGTTTCTTTTAATTTATTTATAACTTCTTTCTTGATTTCTTCATTGTTCCTTGCGTCATCCTCTTTATCTGGCTTTAATAAGATCACTTCATAGTCATCCTTCTTTGTCTGTTTTGTTATTTCTTCTTTTGTACCTGGGCCTGAGGGGCCCGGAATTTTAGCTGCCATTTGTGCATACGATAATTTCTGAGTCTCATGATATTTTTCTTTTGTCTTTAAAATTTCTTTTTCCACTATTTCCTTCTGTAATATGTTCTCTAAAACTGCCCACTTGTCTAATATAAATTTGATACTTGATTTCGTAATTTTATTATTTTCGTTAAATAGGTATTCTTCTAACTTCACTCTTTCATCAAAGACTGCTTTTAATAAATTATTTTCCTGTTTTTCTTTATTTGTTTTCGCTTCAAAATTTATTGTATCAAGTCCTAAATCTCCCGTTTTTCTCCTTTTGGTTCTAGGAGTAACATTTCCTGAGGTCTCCTCGGTGGCAATGGACGAGGCCGAACTTCGCCTACTATGTCCTTTAATTACTCGCTCGGTAAGCATCTCTACTTCCACAGAGCATTCTCCTATGTCCGCTTCATCAATTTGTTTGGTTTTTTGTTTATTAAGATCCATGATTGGTCCCACGAGTAAGGTCGGAAAAGAGGTCCACCGGGGCAGAGCCGCCGTACCCCGGTAAGGCTAAATACAACCGGGTGTCGCCAGGTTCCCGGAGGTTGGTCGCTAACGGCCGGTGCACCCACCGACCACGCCCCGGCGCTAAGTCCGGAACGCCCCTCTTCGCCGCGCACCATAGCTTGGGGTGAGGGATTTTTTATAGAGGTTGTCATCCTCGCGGACCGGCCGGTTAAGGCAAGTCCCCCGTTCCTGCGAAACATGACCACAGGTTTACGGTGTGCTAAGAGCTCAGGCACCTTGGGCTCGCTAAGACCCATACTGTGTCCATCCTTGGCTCGACCGAGGTCGAACCAAGGATAGACACAGCCCCTGAGGGGAGTAGATAGGGACATTTTTTTTTTTTCATTTAGTTTCCAATTATTATGCGGCTCGAGCGTCCACTCATTGCCGCTTTTTTCTTAATACTTTTAATTTGTTCAATTTCTGAAATTCTTCTGGGTTTTATCAATTTATTTATTTATTTATTAATTAATTAGTTAATTTTATTCTTCTTAATTTTATTATCTAATTTAATTTAGTTCAATCTTAAATTTTGTTCTTCAATTCTTTAATTCTTTAGTAATGTTGTTAATTTATTTTAATTTTAATTTTAATTTTAATTTTAATTTTAATTTTAATTTTAATTTTAATTTTAATTTTAATTTTAATTTTAATCTCTTTTATTATTTATTTATTTCAGGTTTATAGGTTTCCAGTGCTTTTGATCTCTTAGCCGCTGGAGAGGACTCCAGCGTTGCCCGTCCCTGCCATCGGGGAGGCGGATCTTCTACTTTCTAGGCGATTGGTAATTTCATTTCTTTTACTAAATACATTTATCGCAAATTTTGAGAACTTTTCAAATTTTTCCTTAGTGTTAATTAATTCTTCTTTTATTGTATCTGTAAGTATTTCCGTGTATCTAAACTCTTCATATTTCCGACATCTGAATATAATATGGTCAACGTCTTCTTCCTCTTCTACATCACAAATCAAGCAGTTTTTATTGTCTGTACAGTTTCTTTTATATAGAGTACTATTTATTGGTCCATAGCTTGTTATTAAATAAACACCGAATCTGTTTGGGCAAAACCATTTATTATTTAATTTGAACTTAACATCTTTAATAAATTCAAATGTATTTCTTCCTCTTATTTCATTAATCCATTTTCCTTGCCATTCTGTATATAAAACTTCTTCAATTCTTTTTATTTCTTCTTTAACTCTTCTTGGTTCATCAGCAATTCTTAAATTTTCTTTTTCTGTGTATGAGTAGGTTTTCCAATTTATAGTTTTGTTTTTCTTTATTTTGTTTATAAGTGCCTGTCTTATGATAGAAAGATCAATAGGTAAAACACCTGCAATCACTTGCATTGCGGCGGTAGAAGTTGTTTTACAAGCTTTAGTTATTAAAAGAAGCGTCAATCTTTGCATGGCCGAAAGTTGTTTAAAAACTTGCGTTTTTTGAACTTCGCTGTACCAGATTCCCGATCCATAAGTTACTATTGGTAAAATTACAGCTGAATAAAGTGTTTTAATTATGTTTATTTTAATGCCCCAAGTATCGCGTGAGACTCTTTTCAAGGCCATAGTCAATTTTAAAATCTTTTCTCTAATATACTTTGCATGCTCGATAAAATTTAGTTTATTGTCAATTATAATTCCTAGATATTTTGTTTTGTTTGTGTATTTTATATTTTTATCATCTATTTTAATTATTGGTAGTCTATTCTCGTTAAGTTTTCCTTTTATTAAGATTGCAATTGTTTTATCCACTGATATTTTTAATTTATGATTTCTACACCAAAGATTTATCGTATTTATTATTCTATGTGAAACAGTTTCAAGTCCTCGTCTAGAATCTCCCTTGATTAATATAGCAAGATCGTCTGCATATGCTATGATCTCAGCATCTTCATCATCAAATTCCTCTTGAAATTTCCCTAATAGGGTATCCATACACCAGCCCCACGCCGCAGGGCCGATGATGGAACCCTGGGGGCAGCCTTTTTGCATACTTTTTTCAATTTTTTCAAATTTAGATTCGACATAAACCAACCTTTTGTTAAAATAATTTTGAATTAGCTTGATTAATGTAAAACTGTTTTCTGACTTTATAATTCTATGGATGATGGCTGGCCACCATAGGCCATCAAATGCCGCTTCGATATCGACGAACAAGGCCAAAACATACTTTTTAATTGTGCTTTTAATTCCCAATTTTAATTGTAGTAATGCGTCCTCTGTAGATTTTTTCTGCCTGAAGCCGAATTGTCTTGGGTTTTCTAAATTTTTATTTTTATAGCTATCTTGTATTCTTTGTGTAATGATTCTCTCAAATAATTTTCCCATTATAGGCAATAAAGCGATTGGCCTATAAGAATTTAATTTTGATTTATCCTTTGTGGGATCTTTTAGGATTATCTTCAATTTTGAGATCTTCCACCTTTTTGGGAATATTCCTTTATACATACAATTGTTAAATAAATTATACAGTATATTATTGTCTATGTGCCATAATTTTTGTATTATTTCGATTTGAAAACAATCCCAACCTGGTGCTTTCCCGTTTTTGAATCTTTTGATTGAGTTTAAAATTTCACTATATGTAATTTCCGGTTCGATGTTAAAATTTATGTAACTTTTATTATAAACTTTCAATGCTCTTTGCTCTTCTGTCTCCTCTTCAACTTCGTCTACTGGGACACATTTTTCCAATAATTTTGTTACAGTGTCCTTCCAGCTCATAGTTAAGTCTCCAGTAGGGAGTCTTAATGAGTTCAGAAATTCATCTTTGTTTATTTTGTTCCTAATAATTTTATAAATCATACCCCATGGGTCTCTATTGCCTTCTTTTGTTACAAAGTTCTTCCAGGATTGCTTCTTATTTTTTCTTATTAATGCAGTGAACCTATTTCTTGTGATTTTGAATTTTTGCTCATATTCTAAAATAATTTGGTTATTAAAATTTAGTCTTCTTGCCCTCAACAATTGTTTTTTATTTTTATTGACTTCTTTCCTTATTTTTTCCAGGTCATCACTCCACCATGGGATAGCATTTTCTTTAGACTTCCTTCTGGGTATACTTCTGTTGCAGCACCAGGTTAGTATATTTGTAAATATTTTCTCAGCCTTATTTGGATTATATTCCTTTAATTTCATTTTTATATCCTCATTAAACTTATCTTTTACATCCTTTTCAAATTCTTCCCAATTTGCTTTTTTTAGGTTATACAACTTTTCTATTTTAATATTTCTTTTTTGGCTATTTCTTAATTCTTCTTTTTTACAACAGATCTTAAACGTTATTAAGTTGTGGTCACTTGCCATACAATAAAGGGTGACTTTCCAGTCTTTAATGTATTTACTAAAATTTTTACTGACTAGCGTTAGGTCAATATTGGAGCTTCCATTTGATGTCATATAAGTTGGGGGATTATCTTTCTCATTCAATATGATTAAGTCATTCGTGATAATAAATTCCTCCATAGCAGCTCCTCTTTCATCTTTTTCATTCGAGAACCACAATTCTGACTTAGCGTTCGAGTCTATTGTTAAAATAAATTTTTCACCCCTTATTCTTGCTAATATGTCTGTGATGTGATCCAAAAATGTGTATATTGGTAAAGAGAATTGTAAATAAATGTTAATAATATAAAAATTACATGCTTTTGTGTAAACTTTAAAATAAATGATATGTTCGCTCTTATCCGGAAAAGAGAGTATGTTGACGTTTTTATGATTAACCACTGCTGCTACCCAGGGTGTTTTTCCTGTTGGTTGTATTTTTCTTAGTACAGGGGAATTATATCCCCTTACTATGTTTTTGAACTGATAGGGTTCTTGAATGCATAGTAAATCCAGTTTTTCTTCTTTTATTATTAACTCAAGCTCCGTGGCAGCAGCAGACGCTCGTTGAGCATTAATTTGACCTATTTTTAATTCCATTTTATTTTTGTTTTATAAATTTCTAAGTATCGTATAAACTCCGGACAAGATTTATTTTTAACACTATGATTTATTTCCTTTCTCTTTGCTTTAATACAATTAATACAAACTGGTTTATCTTTTTTATTACATTCATCTCTGTTATGTTCTTTTGAACCACAATTTTCGCATAATTGATCGGGCGCATTACAAAATTTGGCTATGTGCCCATGCCCTTGGCATTTAAAGCATCTTATTGTATTATAATATTCTCTAAGTCTATAAACTCTCCACAACATATATACTTTTCCTTTATCTATAAAATCTTTATAAATCTCACTGGGGACCTGGATCACCCAATTAACTCTGTCTTCTTTTGTCTTAAAACTATGCCTAAACTCAATTTCTTTTCTTAACTCTGGCATGTTTTTAACGATATTCTCATTAATGTTTTTATTTATTAAGCTTTCTAATAATTCTTCCTTCGTATATTCCTTTTCGATGTCATAGATAATAATCGAAGGGTTTATCCTCTTCGGTTTTTCAATTTTAATTCCAATTTGGTTTAAGTTACTCTTTTTTATTATTTCAACATCATTTTTGTCTTTAACTTGTATGACGATGCCTTTCTGTTTCATTTGTCTAATCCCTTTAACTTTGAGTGTTTTACCTGTTTCTTTTAATTTATTTATAACTTCTTTCTTGATTTCTTCATTGTTCCTTGCGTCATCCTCTTTATCTGGCTTTAATAAGATCACTTCATAGTCATCCTTCTTTGTCTGTTTTGTTATTTCTTCTTTTGTACCTGGGCCTGAGGGGCCCGGAATTTTAGCTGCCATTTGTGCATACGATAATTTCTGAGTCTCATGATATTTTTCTTTTGTCTTTAAAATTTCTTTTTCCACTATTTCCTTCTGTAATATGTTCTCTAAAACTGCCCACTTGTCTAATATAAATTTGATACTTGATTTCGTAATTTTATTATTTTCGTTAAATAGGTATTCTTCTAACTTCACTCTTTCATCAAAGACTGCTTTTAATAAATTATTTTCCTGTTTTTCTTTATTTGTTTTCGCTTCAAAATTTATTGTATCAAGTCCTAAATCTCCCGTTTTTCTCCTTTTGGTTCTAGGAGTAACATTTCCTGAGGTCTCCTCGGTGGCAATGGACGAGGCCGAACTTCGCCTACTATGTCCTTTAATTACTCGCTCGGTAAGCATCTCTACTTCCACAGAGCATTCTCCTATGTCCGCTTCATCAATTTGTTTGGTTTTTTGTTTATTAAGATCCATAATTGGTCCCACGAGAGTGGTCGGAAAGGGTGGTCCACCGGGGCAGAGCCGCCATACCCCGGTAAGGCTAAATACAACCGGGTGTCGCCAGGTTCCCGGAGGTTGGTCGCTAACGGCCGGTGCTCCCACCGACCACGCCCCGGCGCTAAGTCCGGAACGCCCCTCTTCGCCGCGCACCATAGCTTGGGGTGAGGGATTTTTTATAGAGGTTGTCATCCTCGCGGACCGGCCGGTTAAGGCAAGTCCCCCGTTCCTGCGAAACATGACCACAGGTTTACGGTGTGCTAAGAGCTCGGGCACCTTGGGCTCGCTAAGACCCATACTGTGTCCATCCTTGGCTCGACCGAGGTCGAACCAAGGATAGACACAGCCCCTGAGGGGAGTAGATAGGGACAGAGGGAATCTCGTTAATCCATTCATGCGCGTCACTAATTAGATGACGAGGCATTTGGCTACCTTAAGAGAGTCATAGTTACTCCCGCCGTTTACCCGCGCTTTCTTGAATTTCTTCACGTTGACATTCAGAGCACTGGGCAGAAATCACATTGCGTCAACACCCGCGGGGGCCATCGCAATGCTTTGTTTTAATTAGACAGTCGGATTCCCCTAGTCCGTGCCAGTTCTGAGCTGAGCGTTGAATGGCGGCCGAAGAGAACGACCACGACGGAAATCCGCCACGGAAGCCTCGCAGCAAGGAAGATCCGCGGGAGGCCAAGGCACGGGACCGAGCTCGGATCCCGGTTTCGCAATAATGCGTCCGTTCACCTCGCACAGGCCCGGCACGTCGGCCAAACCCACTTCCCGACCAAGCCCGACACGCCCCGCTCCTCAGAGCCAATCCTTATTCCGAAGTTACGGATCCAATTTGCCGACTTCCCTTACCTACATTAATCTATCGACTAGAGGCTCTTTACCTTGGAGACCTGCTGCGGATATGGGTACGAACCGGCGCGACACCTCCACGTGGCCCTCTCCTGGATTTTCAAGGTCCGAGGGGAAGATCCGGACACCGCCGCAACTGCGGTGCTCTTCGCGTCCCAAACCCTATCTCCCTGCTAGAGGTTTCCAGGGAACTCGAACGCTTATACAGAAAAGAAAACTCTTCCCGGATCTCCCGACGGCGTCTCCAGGTCATTTTGGGTTACCCCGACGAACTCTCTCACGAGGGCCCGATTGGTATGCGGTTCCGCTGCCGGGTTCCGGAATAGGAACCGGATTCCCTTTCGCCCGACGGGTGTGTTTCTTAATTCATATCGTTATATGTTTTAGGACACCTCATCTACATAGGATTTCTCTTAGGGCTTAGGATCGACTGACTCGTGTGCAACGGCTGTTCACACGAAACCCTTCTCCACGTCAGTCCTCCAGGGCCTCGCTGGAGTATTTGCTACTACCACCAAGATCTGCACCGACGGCGGCTCCAGGCAGGCTCACGCCCAGACCCTTCTGCGCACACCGCCGCGACCCTCCTACTCGTCAGGGCTTCATGGAGGACGGCCACCCGAGGGCGACGCGTCCCTCCCCACTTGCCGCTGACGGCGGAGTATAGGCGCGACGCTTCAGCGCCATCCATTTTCAGGGCTAGTTGCTTCGGCAGGTGAGTTGTTACACACTCCTTAGCGGATTCCGACTTCCATGGCCACCGTCCTGCTGTCTTAAGCAACCAACGCCTTTCATGGTATCCCATAAGCGTCGACTTAGGCGCCTTAACTCTGCGTTTGGTTCATCCCACAGCGCCAGTTCTGCTTACCAAAATTGGCCCACTTGGCACTCTGATCCAAAATCTCGTGGCTTCACTATTCAAGCAAGCCAGAGATCTCACCCATTTAAAGTTTGAGAATAGGTTGAGGTCGTTTCGGCCCCAAGGCCTCTAATCATTCGCTTTACCAGATGAGACTCGCACGCGTTCACAGAGGAACGAGCGAGTGCCAGCTATCCTGAGGGAAACTTCGGAGGGAACCAGCTACTAGATGGTTCGATTAGTCTTTCGCCCCTATACCCAGTTCCGACGATCGATTTGCACGTCAGAATCGCTACGGACCTCCATCAGGGTTTCCCCTGACTTCGTCCTGACCAGGCATAGTTCACCATCTTTCGGGTCCCAACGTGTACGCTCTAGGTGCGCCTCTTCTCGCAATGAGAACGAAACGCCCCGGGAGTGCGAGGCCGCATCATATGCGAGGCCCATCCTCCCTAGGTCGACGCGGAGGCCGACCTTCACTTTCATTTCGCCTTTAGGTTTATGCATCCCAATGACTCGCGCACATGTTAGACTCCTTGGTCCGTGTTTCAAGACGGGTCCTGAGAGTACCCAAAGCAGTAGCGTCGCCGACCGGTAATTCGAAGCTTGGCCAGTCCGAGGACACCGCCTGCTAACAGCTGGTCAGGCCCGGGGACGGCACCGGGTCCGCGCCTCCGGGTTAAACTGACCTAGCTTGCGGCGGGCCTGACGCACACACATTCGAGAATGGATTGGTTGCGGCCCGATACCGTGCGAGTACCGTCGTGCAGCCGGCCAGGCGACCGAGGGTCTGCCGCGTGCGCTGAAAGCGACGCGACAGGCGCCCACTCGGACCGTAGACCGACACACAACGGGTCGCGACGTTCTACTAGGGGAGAAGTGCACGACTACGTTACCGGAACATTCAGGCCGAAGGCGGCGTGCCCCTGCGATGTAACCACGAGGGCACATTCGGAGCATCGCGCGCCAACGGGAGCCAGCCTCGTTGACGATGAATCTCCCCATTCGATCTTTTGGGTTTCTCAGGTTTACCCCTGAACGGTTTCACGTACTCTTGAACTCTCTCTTCAAAGTTCTTTTCAACTTTCCCTCACGGTACTTGTTCGCTATCGGTCTCGTGGTCGTATTTAGCCTTAGATGGAGTTTACCACCCACTTAGGGCTGCACTCTCAAGCAACCCGACTCTAAGGAGAGATCCTCCCGAAACGCGTACCGGTCGCTACGGGCCTGGCACCCTCTACGGGTAAATGGCCCCATTCAAGATGGACTTGGACGCGGTTCGACGCCACGGGATAAACGGATCCTCCCGAACACTACATTTCCCGGCGGCTGTACCGCGGGATTCAGTGCTGGGCTAATTCCTGTTCGCTCGCCGCTACTAAGGAAATCCTTGTTAGTTTCTTTTCCTCCGCTTAGTAATATGCTTAAATTCAGCGGGTAATCTCGCCTACTCTGAGGTCGTCTGTTACGTATCGAACCACGAAGCAATTTTCTGTTTCGTGATAAGGCATTTATGCACGTTGAGTGAGAAGGGTACGCAAGGTACAAAAAAAAAAAAAAAAAATAGTAGAGAAAAACGGAAAAAGAACGAAAAAAAAAAAATGGAAAAAAAAATCGCGCGAGACGCACGCTAGACATCCAATATAAATTCGAAACCGGCAACTTTTAACGTCCGTCCACTTGCGAAGAGCAGGATACATTTTATACATATATATATATAAAATCCTCCTTTTGCCCATTCACATTTCGGGGACTGGACGACCGGTTTTGGATGCGCGGTCTCGGCGATCGGCAAAACTAAGGGACGGCAAACCCGGGGCGACCAATTTTATATCGTCCATATTTATTTATCCGATATATATGTGTTCGAGGGGGCCTCGCCAACGAGTATCTGATGTTCTCTGGTTCGGTTCCACCTCGTCGTCCCGTCTGTAAGAATGGTTTTTTCCTCTTTCCTTCTTCTCCCAGGCACTACACGAACGCATCCCTCTTCGTACAGTGACTCCGATCGGTCGAACGTCCACAATCGGGGTACCGAAACGTCGGAAGCAGAGCGCTAACTCGAGAACACGCGTAGGCAAGCTCCCCGTAGCACGGTTGGCGAAACGCGCGGACAATCGACGAACGTGGCTGGGTGGTCAAAGGCGCGGCGGGCAGATAAGGCAGAGGGAGAATGAGAGAGAGACAGGCGAGACGACGGGGAATCGTTTCATCCCGTTACAGTACTCGTGTGGACGCTGTCTTCTCTTTCCTCTCGCTCACTTTCCTTCCTCTCGATAACCGCACGGCGCGCATCGACCGACATCCCAATGCATCAACGTTCGAGGATACCGCGGCGTAAAACACCACCGGTGCACAGAGAGACATGGCACTAGGTGACCAGAGGCACGTCAAACTTCCAACGACGACCCTCGCGATATGTGTGCATATCGACGCAAGAGTATGTAACAACAGGGTTTTGCGAACGGTGCCAAGAAAAATAGAAAAAATTCTCACACATTCAATAACGACGGGGAAGGTAAAACACCACCTCCCAAAAGATACCTGGGGCCCTGTGTTTCACGAACACATCATCAGGGACGATCAGGTCGCTCTCCTTCGAGCCCTTCCGTTCTGCCGTGCTCTTTTTCCAAATTTCATTCTCCTCCATTACACTCTCTCTATCTATCTTTATACATTTTTTTTCACTTCTCTCTCACGGACCGAGTTTCAATTTCGCGATGAAATCTGTCCTCTCGGTCGCGCGCAAAGATTCGTTTCGGGCGACGTCGGGAGCGCGGTCTTTAAATACGCGGGCACCATGTCCAGGGTGAAAGCGACCGCTTAAAGAGGTCGTCAGTTCACCCAGGGGGGCCACGCGCCCGCGACAAACGCCGACGAACGTCCAACAATCGCTCGTACGCCGCGAAAGTCTCAACATTCCCCTATCATCATCTCCTTTCTTCCTTCCGAACGCCCGATACCAGTAACGTTCTACGCGAACGACGACGGGGATCCTTCGGAATTGGAAAAGAAACGGGGGTTCAAGAGAGAGCGAACGCAACGCAAGCAGTATTTTGTTACGTGAACGACCCTCAGCCAGGCGTGGTCCAGGATTTGGAATCCGTGGACCGCAATGTGCGTTCGAAATGTCGATGTTCATGTGTCCTGCAGTTCACACGTTGACGCGCAATTAGCTGCGTTCTTCATCGACCCACGAGCCAAGTGATCCACCGTTCAGGGTAATCGTATATAATTTTATTCATATTGTGTTTTTTGTTTCAATCCCTCTGGTACTTCGTTTCGAAATAAACAGAGACCCTACGCAACACGCCAGCGCGCGCGCGAAGCGAGGGCGTCGCCACCGCCTCGGGGTTCGTATAGAACCCCATAGGAGACGAAAATTGTTGACGACACGATCAGGTCCAATGACGAAGCACGCCGGGAGACAACGCTGACGCGTTTCCCCTAACGGCCGGGCGCAGAGTACATTATGGTAAATGAACCGTCGAATGTCACGGGGTCGAGAGGAACGGCGGGAGATTTCCCGACACTGTTTATCCTCCGACTCGCCGCGCGACTTCGAGAACGCACGCGGATAACGACGCGCAGCGCCCTTGGTTCGATCATACGGTCTCCGTGTTGTTGACGGGAGAATATTATATAATTTTTGTCAAGAGAAGGAGACGAGCGAAACACGCTGCCCCGGATAGCCTCGAGTCGGTCTTGCGTCCCAATTATTCCGTACGAGAACAACGGTGTTATTCTCGTTTAAACGGCATGGGTGTCCGACGCACGAGCTGCGAGTTACCGAAGCCGGTTCCATATATACCCCCGAAGCACCACTTCCCTCGATTTATTATTTCATTCTCTTCCGCCTCTTTCACAGGATACAGATATGTGTATCGAACCTTTAAATTAACGGGCGCACAATCAACGACGATATGCGTGTAATTCGATTTTCGTTCCAGGTTACCCGATCCGTGCACGATAAAATCGAGCACAGTTTCGTATTCAATTGGACGCAAAATTTCCTTCACAGGACACAACACGGAATAGGGAGCACGCAACCAACGGGGCGATATTTCCCTCGGTAGAAAGAAACAAAAAAGAAAGAAAGAAAAAGAGGAGAAGGAAAAGAGCGTTCGACAATGTTATATTATTCCCTTCTCTACACACTCTCTCTATCCATCCTTCTGCCTTTCCACCAAGGTACTTACCGGCGCTCGCGCTGGAAGAGATCCTCTCTCCGATGTGTCCTCTT
>OY763899.1:14548804-14561304 GCA_963667235.1 Nomada lathburiana
AGGATCAACCAGGGAGCTGCTTCGTGCAAGATACGTATGTACGCGTACGTACAACGCTCTTTACGCAACTCTACAATTTCGTTATCGACGTCGTCGGCTCTCTCGGAGGACCGATCGACGAGGCATGATTGTGTTTTTAAATAATTCTGCGTTGTTTCCATAATTAACATTTCGCCTTTCAACGCTTTATATATAATATATATATATTTCGTATATAAACCTTTGAAAACCTTCCTCTCCTCGTGCAAAAGTGCCTCGGCAACATTAGCACGCCCAAACTTTTATAATATTCGTTACATCGCCAAAAGACGAGAAAATTTTGTTTTTTTACTTCCTATCGCTCGAAGCGGAAGAGTTGATGCTCAGTTAGTACGAGTATAACGCCGCAGCGAAGATACAAGTCACCTGCGAGAACCTCGCTCGCCACAATAGGGCCATTCGGTCTATGACACCGACCCGTGGCAATGCTGTACAGAGAGTATACATTTCGTCCAACGTACGTGTAGACGACGAAAATTGAGTGGCCACGCAATGGAACCAGCCCAGATACGATATTCTGAACACCGGTGAACTGTATCTCAGCCGAGGCCGTAGTACAGACACGCGATGCAACGCCCCAGCCGCTCGTCCCTTTCGGTACGCTCGCCGGCTACCTCTCTCTTATAGGTACGGAACGGCCGCCGGGGACGCCGGCGCCGCACGGTCTTATGCACGGGACCATACGGGGCGAAATCGTCGCAACGGGAGGATTTTCCCAACGACTTCCAACAAGCTCGTGCATTACCGAACAATCGATATTAACATTGTTCCCACGGATAAACATTCTTAATTTACATATTTAACAACAAAAAATTTTATTTTCTCGATTATCGAATTTCAAGTTTCGGCGGCGTATTGCTTTGCCC
The DNA here is from genome assembly GCA_963667235.1 of Nomada lathburiana. Taxonomy (NCBI): domain Eukaryota; kingdom Metazoa; phylum Arthropoda; class Insecta; order Hymenoptera; family Apidae; genus Nomada; species Nomada lathburiana. The sequence goes on from OY763899.1 coordinate 14,549,710, forward strand.
CACCTGGCTTCCAACTACATAATTAACAAAGAAATTGACAAACTAACTAACTAACTAACTAACTAACTAACCAACTAACTAACTAACTAACTAACTAACCAACCAACTAACCAACCAACTAACTAACTAACAAACTAACTAACTAACTAACTAACTAACTAACTAACTAACTAACTAAATAACTAACTAAATAAATAAATAACTAACCAACTATCCAACTAACTAACTAAATAACTAACTAACCAGCGGCGTATTGCTTTGCCTCTGCACGCTTCTAAGTGCCAGCGGCGTATTGCTTTGCCTCTGCGTCCACCAACCTTCCAGCGGCGTATTGCTTTGCCTCTGCACGCTTCTAAGTGCCAGCGGCGTATTGCTTTGCCTCTGCGTCCACCAACCTTCCAGCGGCGTATTGCTTTGCCTCTGCGTCCACCAACCTTCCAGCGGCGTATTGCTTTGCCTCTGCTCGCTTCAAAGTGCCAGCGGCGTATTGTTTTGCCGCTTCTGCCACCAACTTTCCAGCGGCGTATTGCTTTGCCTCTGCGTCCACCAACCTTCCAGCGGCGTATTGCTTTGCCTCTGCTCGCTTCAAAGTGCCAGCGGCGTATTGTTTTGTCACTTCTGCCACCAACTTTCCAGCGGCGTATTGTTTTGCCTCTGCGTCCACCAACCTTCCAGCGGCGTATTGCTATGCCTCTGCGTCCACCAACTTTCCAGCGGCGTATTGCTTTGCCTCTGCGTCCACCAACCTTCCAGCGGCGTATTGCTTTGCCTCTGCTCGCTTCAAAGTGCCAGCGGCGTACTGCTTTGCCTCTGCGTCCACCAACCTTCCAGCGGCGTATTGCTTTGCCTCTGCGTCCACCAACCTTCCAGCGGCGTATTGCTTTGCCTCTGCTCGCTTCAAAGTGCCAGCGGCGTATTGTTTTGTCACTTCTGCCACCAACTTTCCAGCGGCGTATTGCTTTGCCTCTGCGTCCACCAACCTTCCAGCGGCGTATTGCTTTGCCTCTGCTCGCTTCAAAGTGCCAGCGGCGTATTGTTTTGTCACTTCTGCCACCAACTTTCCAGCGGCGTATTGCTTTGCCTCTGCGTCCACCAACCTTCCAGCGGCGTATTGCTTTGCCTCTGCTCGCTTCAAAGTGCCAGCGGCGTATTGTTTTGCCACTTCTGCCACCAACTTTCCAGCGGCGTATTGCTTTGCCTCTGCGTCCACCAACCTTCCAGCGGCGTATTGCTTTGCCTCTGCTCGCTTCAAAGTGCCAGCGGCGTATTGTTTTGTCACTTCTGCCACCAACCTTCCAGCGGCGTATTGCTTTGCCTCTGCGTCCACCAACCTTCCAGCGGCGTATTGCTTTGCCTCTGCTCGCTTCAAAGTGCCAGCGGCGTATTGTTTTGTCACTTCTGCCACCAACTTTCCAGCGGCGTATTGTTTTGCCTCTGCGTCCACCAACCTTCCAGCGGCGTATTGCTTTGCCTCTGCGTCCACCAACTTTCCAGCGGCGTATTGCTTTGCCTCTGCGTCCACCAACCTTCCAGCGGCGTATTGCTTTGCCTCTGCTCGCTTCAAAGTGCCAGCGGCGTATTGTTTTGCCACTTCTGCCACCAACTTTCCAGCGGCGTATTGCTTTGCCTCTGCGTCCACCAACCTTCCAGCGGCGTATTGCTTTGCCTCTGCTCGCTTCAAAGTGCCAGCGGCGTATTGTTTTGTCACTTCTGCCACCAACTTTCCAGCGGCGTATTGCTTTGCCTCTGCGTCCACCAACCTTCCAGCGGCGTATTGCTTTGCCTCTGCTCGCTTCAAAGTGCCAGCGGCGTATTGCTTTGCCTCTGCGTCCACCAACCTTCCAGCGGCGTATTGCTTTGCCTCTGCGTCCACCAACCTTCCAGCGGCGTATTGCTTTGCCTCTGCTCGCTTCAAAGTGCCAGCGGCGTATTGTTTTGTCACTTCTGCCACCAACTTTCCAGCGGCGTATTGCTTTGCCTCTGCGTCCACCAACCTTCCAGCGGCGTAATGCTTTGCCTCTGCTCGCTTCAAAGTGCCAGCGGCGTATTGTTTTGTCACTTCTGCCACCAACTTTCCAGCGGCGTATTGCTTTGCCTCTGCGTCCACCAACCTTCCAGCGGCGTATTGCTTTGCCTCTGCTCGCTTCAAAGTGCCAGCGGCGTATTGTTTTGCCACTTCTGCCACCAACTTTCCAGCGGCGTATTGCTTTGCCTCTGCGTCCACCAACCTTCCAGCGGCGTATTGCTTTGCCTCTGCTCGCTTCAAAGTGCCAGCGGCGTATTGTTTTGTCACTTCTGCCACCAACCTTCCAGCGGCGTATTGCTTTGCCTCTGCGTCCACCAACCTTCCAGCGGCGTATTGCTTTGCCTCTGCTCGCTTCAAAGTGCCAGCGGCGTATTGTTTTGTCACTTCTGCCACCAACTTTCCAGCGGCGTATTGCTTTGCCTCTGCGTCCACCAACCTTCCAGCGGCGTAATGCTTTGCCTCTGCTCGCTTCAAAGTGCCAGCGGCGTATTGTTTTGTCACTTCTGCCACCAACTTTCCAGCGGCGTATTGCTTTGCCTCTGCGTCCACCAACCTTCCAGCGGCGTATTGCTTTGCCTCTGCTCGCTTCAAAGTGCCAGCGGCGTATTGTTTTGTCACTTCTGCCACCAACTTTCCAGCGGCGTATTGCTTTGCCTCTGCGTCCACCAACCTTCCAGCGGCGTATTGCTTTGCCTCTGCTCGCTTCAAAGTGCCAGCGGCGTATTGTTTTGTCACTTCTGCCACCAACTTTCCAGCGGCGTATTGCTTTGCCTCTGCGTCCACCAACCTTCCAGCGGCGTATTGCTTTGCCTCTGCTCGCTTCAAAGTGCCAGCGGCGTATTGTTTTGCCACTTCTGCCACCAACTTTCCAGCGGCGTATTGCTTTGCCTCTGCGTCCACCAACCTTCCAGCGGCGTATTGCTTTGCCTCTGCTCGCTTCAAAGTGCCAGCGGCGTATTGTTTTGCCACTTCTGCCACCAACTTTCCAGCGGCGTATTGCTTTGCCTCTGCGTCCACCAACCTTCCAGCGGCGTATTGCTTTGCCTCTGCTCGCTTCAAAGTGCCAGCGGCGTATTGTTTTGTCACTTCTGCCACCAACTTTCCAGCGGCGTATTGCTTTGCCTCTGCGTCCACCAACCTTCCAGCGGCGTATTGCTTTGCCTCTGCTCGCTTCAAAGTGCCAGCGGCGTATTGTTTTGCCACTTCTGCCACCAACTTTCCAGCGGCGTATTGCTTTGCCTCTGCGTCCACCAACCTTCCAGCGGCGTATTGCTTTGCCTCTGCTCGCTTCAAAGTGCCAGCGGCGTATTGTTTTGCCACTTCTGCCACCAACTTTCCAGCGGCGTATTGCTTTGCCTCTGCGTCCACCAACCTTCCAGCGGCGTATTGCTTTGCCTCTGCTCGCTTCAAAGTGCCAGCGGCGTATTGTTTTGTCACTTCTGCCACCAACTTTCCAGCGGCGTATTGCTTTGCCTCTGCGTCCACCAACCTTCCAGCGGCGTATTGCTTTGCCTCTGCTCGCTTCAAAGTGCCAGCGGCGTATTGTTTTGCCACTTCTGCCACCAACTTTCCAGCGGCGTATTGCTTTGCCTCTGCGTCCACCAACCTTCCAGCGGCGTATTGCTTTGCCTCTGCGTCCACCAACCTTCCAGCGGCGTATTGCTTTGCCTCTGCTCGCTTCAAAGTGCCAGCGGCGTATTGTTTTGTCACTTCTGCCACCAACTTTCCAGCGGCGTATTGCTTTGCCTCTGCGTCCACCAACCTTCCAGCGGCGTATTGCTTTGCCTCTGCTCGCTTCAAAGTGCCAGCGGCGTATTGTTTTGCCACTTCTGCCACCAACTTTCCAGCGGCGTATTGCTTTGCCTCTGCGTCCACCAACCTTCCAGCGGCGTATTGCTTTGCCTCTGCGTCCACCAACCTTCCAGCGGCGTATTGCTTTGCCTCTGCTCGCTTCAAAGTGCCAGCGGCGTATTGTTTTGTCACTTCTGCCACCAACTTTCCAGCGGCGTATTGCTTTGCCTCTGCGTCCACCAACCTTCCAGCGGCGTATTGCTTTGCCTCTGCTCGCTTCAAAGTGCCAGCGGCGTATTGTTTTGTCACTTCTGCCACCAACTTTCCAGCGGCGTATTGCTTTGCCTCTGCGTCCACCAACCTTCCAGCGGCGTATTGCTTTGCCTCTGCTCGCTTCAAAGTGCCAGCGGCGTATTGTTTTGCCACTTCTGCCACCAACTTTCCAGCGGCGTATTGCTTTGCCTCTGCGTCCACCAACCTTCCAGCGGCGTATTGCTTTGCCTCTGCTCGCTTCAAAGTGCCAGCGGCGTATTGTTTTGCCACTTCTGCCACCAACTTTCCAGCGGCGTATTGCTTTGCCTCTGCGTCCACCAACCTTCCAGCGGCGTATTGCTTTGCCTCTGCTCGCTTCAAAGTGCCAGCGGCGTATTGTTTTGTCACTTCTGCCACCAACTTTCCAGCGGCGTATTGCTTTGCCTCTGCGTCCACCAACCTTCCAGCGGCGTATTGCTTTGCCTCTGCTCGCTTCAAAGTGCCAGCGGCGTATTGTTTTGCCACTTCTGCCACCAACTTTCCAGCGGCGTATTGCTTTGCCTCTGCGTCCACCAACCTTCCAGCGGCGTATTGCTTTGCCTCTGCTCGCTTCAAAGTGCCAGCGGCGTATTGTTTTGTCACTTCTGCCACCAACTTTCCAGCGGCGTATTGCTTTGCCTCTGCGTCCACCAACCTTCCAGCGGCGTATTGCTTTGCCTCTGCTCGCTTCAAAGTGCCAGCGGCGTATTGCTTTGCCTCTGCGTCCACCAACCTTCCAGCGGCGTATTGCTTTGCCTCTGCGTCCACCAACCTTCCAGCGGCGTATTGCTTTGCCTCTGCTCGCTTCAAAGTGCCAGCGGCGTATTGTTTTGTCACTTCTGCCACCAACTTTCCAGCGGCGTATTGCTTTGCCTCTGCGTCCACCAACCTTCCAGCGGCGTATTGCTTTGCCTCTGCTCGCTTCAAAGTGCCAGCGGCGTATTGTTTTGTCACTTCTGCCACCAACTTTCCAGCGGCGTATTGCTTTGCCTCTGCGTCCACCAACCTTCCAGCGGCGTATTGCTTTGCCTCTGCTCGCTTCAAAGTGCCAGCGGCGTATTGTTTTGCCACTTCTGCCACCAACTTTCCAGCGGCGTATTGCTTTGCCTCTGCGTCCACCAACCTTCCAGCGGCGTATTGCTTTGCCTCTGCTCGCTTCAAAGTGCCAGCGGCGTATTGTTTTGTCACTTCTGCCACCAACCTTCCAGCGGCGTATTGCTTTGCCTCTGCGTCCACCAACCTTCCAGCGGCGTATTGCTTTGCCTCTGCTCGCTTCAAAGTGCCAGCGGCGTATTGTTTTGTCACTTCTGCCACCAACTTTCCAGCGGCGTATTGCTTTGCCTCTGCGTCCACCAACCTTCCAGCGGCGTAATGCTTTGCCTCTGCTCGCTTCAAAGTGCCAGCGGCGTATTTGTTTTGTCACTTCTGCCACCAACTTTCCAGCGGCGTATTGCTTTGCCTCTGCGTCCACCAACCTTCCAGCGGCGTATTGCTTTGCCTCTGCTCGCTTCAAAGTGCCAGCGGCGTATTGTTTTGTCACTTCTGCCACCAACTTTCCAGCGGCGTATTGCTTTGCCTCTGCGTCCACCAACCTTCCAGCGGCGTATTGCTTTGCCTCTGCTCGCTTCAAAGTGCCAGCGGCGTATTGTTTTGCCACTTCTGCCACCAACTTTCCAGCGGCGTATTGCTTTGCCTCTGCGTCCACCAACCTTCCAGCGGCGTATTGCTTTGCCTCTGCTCGCTTCAAAGTGCCAGCGGCGTATTGTTTTGCCACTTCTGCCACCAACTTTCCAGCGGCGTATTGCTTTGCCTCTGCGTCCACCAACCTTCCAGCGGCGTATTGCTTTGCCTCTGCTCGCTTCAAAGTGCCAGCGGCGTATTGTTTTGTCACTTCTGCCACCAACTTTCCAGCGGCGTATTGCTTTGCCTCTGCGTCCACCAACCTTCCAGCGGCGTATTGCTTTGCCTCTGCTCGCTTCAAAGTGCCAGCGGCGTATTGTTTTGTCACTTCTGCCACCAACTTTCCAGCGGCGTATTGCTTTGCCTCTGCGTCCACCAACCTTCCAGCGGCGTATTGCTTTGCCTCTGCTCGCTTCAAAGTGCCAGCGGCGTATTGTTTTGTCACTTCTGCCACCAACTTTCCAGCGGCGTATTGCTTTGCCTCTGCGTCCACCAACCTTCCAGCGGCGTATTGCTTTGCCTCTGCGTCCACCAACCTTCCAGCGGCGTATTGCTTTGCCTCTGCTCGCTTCAAAGTGCCAGCGGCGTATTGTTTTGTCACTTCTGCCACCAACTTTCCAGCGGCGTATTGCTTTGCCTCTGCGTCCACCAACCTTCCAGCGGCGTATTGCTTTGCCTCTGCTCGCTTCAAAGTGCCAGCGGCGTATTGTTTTGCCACTTCTGCCACCAACTTTCCAGCGGCGTATTGCTTTGCCTCTGCGTCCACCAACCTTCCAGCGGCGTATTGCTTTGCCTCTGCGTCCACCAACCTTCCAGCGGCGTATTGCTTTGCCTCTGCTCGCTTCAAAGTGCCAGCGGCGTATTGTTTTGTCACTTCTGCCACCAACTTTCCAGCGGCGTATTGCTTTGCCTCTGCGTCCACCAACCTTCCAGCGGCGTATTGCTTTGCCTCTGCTCGCTTCAAAGTGCCAGCGGCGTATTGTTTTGTCACTTCTGCCACCAACTTTCCAGCGGCGTATTGCTTTGCCTCTGCGTCCACCAACCTTCCAGCGGCGTATTGCTTTGCCTCTGCTCGCTTCAAAGTGCCAGCGGCGTATTGTTTTGCCACTTCTGCCACCAACTTTCCAGCGGCGTATTGCTTTGCCTCTGCGTCCACCAACCTTCCAGCGGCGTATTGCTTTGCCTCTGCTCGCTTCAAAGTGCCAGCGGCGTATTGTTTTGCCACTTCTGCCACCAACTTTCCAGCGGCGTATTGCTTTGCCTCTGCGTCCACCAACCTTCCAGCGGCGTATTGCTTTGCCTCTGCTCGCTTCAAAGTGCCAGCGGCGTATTGTTTTGTCACTTCTGCCACCAACTTTCCAGCGGCGTATTGCTTTGCCTCTGCGTCCACCAACCTTCCAGCGGCGTATTGCTTTGCCTCTGCTCGCTTCAAAGTGCCAGCGGCGTATTGTTTTGCCACTTCTGCCACCAACTTTCCAGCGGCGTATTGCTTTGCCTCTGCGTCCACCAACCTTCCAGCGGCGTATTGCTTTGCCTCTGCTCGCTTCAAAGTGCCAGCGGCGTATTGTTTTGCCACTTCTGCCACCAACTTTCCAGCGGCGTATTGCTTTGCCTCTGCGTCCACCAACCTTCCAGCGGCGTATTGCTTTGCCTCTGCTCGCTTCAAAGTGCCAGCGGCGTATTGTTTTGTCACTTCTGCCACCAACCTTCCAGCGGCGTATTGCTTTGCCTCTGCGTCCACCAACCTTCCAGCGGCGTATTGCTTTGCCTCTGCTCGCTTCAAAGTGCCAGCGGCGTATTGTTTTGTCACTTCTGCCACCAACTTTCCAGCGGCGTATTGCTTTGCCTCTGCGTCCACCAACCTTCCAGCGGCGTATTGCTTTGCCTCTGCTCGCTTCAAAGTGCCAGCGGCGTATTGTTTTGCCACTTCTGCCACCAACTTTCCAGCGGCGTATTGCTTTGCCTCTGCGTCCACCAACCTTCCAGCGGCGTATTGCTTTGCCTCTGCTCGCTTCAAAGTGCCAGCGGCGTATTGTTTTGCCACTTCTGCCACCAACTTTCCAGCGGCGTATTGCTTTGCCTCTGCGTCCACCAACCTTCCAGCGGCGTATTGCTTTGCCTCTGCTCGCTTCAAAGTGCCAGCGGCGTATTGTTTTGTCACTTCTGCCACCAACCTTCCAGCGGCGTATTGCTTTGCCTCTGCGTCCACCAACCTTCCAGCGGCGTATTGCTTTGCCTCTGCTCGCTTCAAAGTGCCAGCGGCGTATTGTTTTGTCACTTCTGCCACCAACTTTCCAGCGGCGTATTGCTTTGCCTCTGCGTCCACCAACCTTCCAGCGGCGTATTGCTTTGCCTCTGCTCGCTTCAAAGTGCCAGCGGCGTATTGTTTTGTCACTTCTGCCACCAACTTTCCAGCGGCGTATTGCTTTGCCTCTGCGTCCACCAACCTTCCAGCGGCGTATTGCTTTGCCTCTGCTCGCTTCAAAGTGCCAGCGGCGTATTGTTTTGTCACTTCTGCCACCAACTTTCCAGCGGCGTATTGCTTTGCCTCTGCGTCCACCAACCTTCCAGCGGCGTATTGCTTTGCCTCTGCTCGCTTCAAAGTGCCAGCGGCGTATTGTTTTGCCACTTCTGCCACCAACTTTCCAGCGGCGTATTGCTTTGCCTCTGCGTCCACCAACCTTCCAGCGGCGTATTGCTTTGCCTCTGCGTCCACCAACCTTCCAGCGGCGTATTGCTTTGCCTCTGCTCGCTTCAAAGTGCCAGCGGCGTATTGTTTTGTCACTTCTGCCACCAACTTTCCAGCGGCGTATTGCTTTGCCTCTGCGTCCACCAACCTTCCAGCGGCGTATTGCTTTGCCTCTGCTCGCTTCAAAGTGCCAGCGGCGTATTGTTTTGTCACTTCTGCCACCAACTTTCCAGCGGCGTATTGCTTTGCCTCTGCGTCCACCAACCTTCCAGCGGCGTATTGCTTTGCCTCTGCTCGCTTCAAAGTGCCAGCGGCGTATTGTTTTGCCACTTCTGCCACCAACTTTCCAGCGGCGTATTGCTTTGCCTCTGCGTCCACCAACCTTCCAGCGGCGTATTGCTTTGCCTCTGCTCGCTTCAAAGTGCCAGCGGCGTATTGTTTTGCCACTTCTGCCACCAACTTTCCAGCGGCGTATTGCTTTGCCTCTGCGTCCACCAACCTTCCAGCGGCGTATTGCTTTGCCTCTGCTCGCTTCAAAGTGCCAGCGGCGTATTGTTTTGTCACTTCTGCCACCAACTTTCCAGCGGCGTATTGCTTTGCCTCTGCGTCCACCAACCTTCCAGCGGCGTATTGCTTTGCCTCTGCTCGCTTCAAAGTGCCAGCGGCGTATTGTTTTGCCACTTCTGCCACCAACTTTCCAGCGGCGTATTGCTTTGCCTCTGCGTCCACCAACCTTCCAGCGGCGTATTGCTTTGCCTCTGCTCGCTTCAAAGTGCCAGCGGCGTATTGTTTTGTCACTTCTGCCACCAACTTTCCAGCGGCGTATTGCTTTGCCTCTGCGTCCACCAACCTTCCAGCGGCGTATTGCTTTGCCTCTGCTCGCTTCAAAGTGCCAGCGGCGTATTGCTTTGCCTCTGCGTCCACCAACCTTCCAGCGGCGTATTGCTTTGCCTCTGCGTCCACCAACCTTCCAGCGGCGTATTGCTTTGCCTCTGCTCGCTTCAAAGTGCCAGCGGCGTATTGTTTTGTCACTTCTGCCACCAACTTTCCAGCGGCGTATTGCTTTGCCTCTGCGTCCACCAACCTTCCAGCGGCGTAATGCTTTGCCTCTGCTCGCTTCAAAGTGCCAGCGGCGTATTGTTTTGTCACTTCTGCCACCAACTTTCCAGCGGCGTATTGCTTTGCCTCTGCGTCCACCAACCTTCCAGCGGCGTATTGCTTTGCCTCTGCTCGCTTCAAAGTGCCAGCGGCGTATTGTTTTGCCACTTCTGCCACCAACTTTCCAGCGGCGTATTGCTTTGCCTCTGCGTCCACCAACCTTCCAGCGGCGTATTGCTTTGCCTCTGCTCGCTTCAAAGTGCCAGCGGCGTATTGTTTTGTCACTTCTGCCACCAACCTTCCAGCGGCGTATTGCTTTGCCTCTGCGTCCACCAACCTTCCAGCGGCGTATTGCTTTGCCTCTGCTCGCTTCAAAGTGCCAGCGGCGTATTGTTTTGTCACTTCTGCCACCAACTTTCCAGCGGCGTATTGCTTTGCCTCTGCGTCCACCAACCTTCCAGCGGCGTAATGCTTTGCCTCTGCTCGCTTCAAAGTGCCAGCGGCGTATTGTTTTGTCACTTCTGCCACCAACTTTCCAGCGGCGTATTGCTTTGCCTCTGCGTCCACCAACCTTCCAGCGGCGTATTGCTTTGCCTCTGCTCGCTTCAAAGTGCCAGCGGCGTATTGTTTTGTCACTTCTGCCACCAACTTTCCAGCGGCGTATTGCTTTGCCTCTGCGTCCACCAACCTTCCAGCGGCGTATTGCTTTGCCTCTGCTCGCTTCAAAGTGCCAGCGGCGTATTGTTTTGCCACTTCTGCCACCAACTTTCCAGCGGCGTATTGCTTTGCCTCTGCGTCCACCAACCTTCCAGCGGCGTATTGCTTTGCCTCTGCTCGCTTCAAAGTGCCAGCGGCGTATTGTTTTGCCACTTCTGCCACCAACTTTCCAGCGGCGTATTGCTTTGCCTCTGCGTCCACCAACCTTCCAGCGGCGTATTGCTTTGCCTCTGCTCGCTTCAAAGTGCCAGCGGCGTATTGTTTTGTCACTTCTGCCACCAACCTTCCAGCGGCGTATTGCTTTGCCTCTGCGTCCACCAACCTTCCAGCGGCGTATTGCTTTGCCTCTGCTCGCTTCAAAGTGCCAGCGGCGTATTGTTTTGTCACTTCTGCCACCAACTTTCCAGCGGCGTATTGCTTTGCCTCTGCGTCCACCAACCTTCCAGCGGCGTATTGCTTTGCCTCTGCTCGCTTCAAAGTGCCAGCGGCGTATTGTTTTGTCACTTCTGCCACCAACTTTCCAGCGGCGTATTGCTTTGCCTCTGCGTCCACCAACCTTCCAGCGGCGTATTGCTTTGCCTCTGCGTCCACCAACCTTCCAGCGGCGTATTGCTTTGCCTCTGCTCGCTTCAAAGTGCCAGCGGCGTATTGTTTTGTCACTTCTGCCACCAACTTTCCAGCGGCGTATTGCTTTGCCTCTGCGTCCACCAACCTTCCAGCGGCGTATTGCTTTGCCTCTGCTCGCTTCAAAGTGCCAGCGGCGTATTGTTTTGCCACTTCTGCCACCAACTTTCCAGCGGCGTATTGCTTTGCCTCTGCGTCCACCAACCTTCCAGCGGCGTATTGCTTTGCCTCTGCGTCCACCAACCTTCCAGCGGCGTATTGCTTTGCCTCTGCTCGCTTCAAAGTGCCAGCGGCGTATTGTTTTGTCACTTCTGCCACCAACTTTCCAGCGGCGTATTGCTTTGCCTCTGCGTCCACCAACCTTCCAGCGGCGTATTGCTTTGCCTCTGCTCGCTTCAAAGTGCCAGCGGCGTATTGTTTTGTCACTTCTGCCACCAACTTTCCAGCGGCGTATTGCTTTGCCTCTGCGTCCACCAACCTTCCAGCGGCGTATTGCTTTGCCTCTGCTCGCTTCAAAGTGCCAGCGGCGTATTGTTTTGCCACTTCTGCCACCAACTTTCCAGCGGCGTATTGCTTTGCCTCTGCGTCCACCAACCTTCCAGCGGCGTATTGCTTTGCCTCTGCTCGCTTCAAAGTGCCAGCGGCGTATTGTTTTGCCACTTCTGCCACCAACTTTCCA
>OY763899.1:14566304-14591304 GCA_963667235.1 Nomada lathburiana
AAGTAATGCAACTGTTTTATCCGAAGATATTTTTAATTTGTGTTCCTTACACCAGGTTTCTATTATATTTATTGCGTAGTTTGCGTGTCTTTCAATTTCATTTCTCGTATTGCCTTTGATTGTAAGCGCTAGGTCGTCAGCATATGCCACACATTCAACGTTATTGTTATCTACTTTTTGTTGTAGTTCGTACAAGAGGGTGTCCATGCACCAGCCCCAAGCCATGGGGCCTATTACTGATCCCTGTGGGCAGCCTTTTTGCATGTTTTTTGTTATTTTGTTGAATTTTGATTCAACAATCATTTTTCTGTTCTTAAAATAATCTTTTACTATTTTAACTAAGGTCGTACTGCATTCTGCTTTTGTTACTCTTTCGATTATGGCTGGCCACCACAAGCAATCGAAAGCTGCTTCAATATCGATAAAGATTCCGATTATGTATTTTTTGTTTGATTCTTCTATTCCGGTTTTAAATGTAGTAAGGGCGTTTTCTGTTGATTTTGATGTGCGGAATCCAAATTGTTTATTGTTTTCTAAATTTCTGTTTTTATAATTTACTTGAATCCTATTAGTTATAATTCTTTCAAAGATTTTCCCTATTACTGGGAGAAGTGCTATTGGCCTATATGAATTTAGCTTTGTTATGTCTTTATCAGGGTTTTTTAGTATGATTTTCAATTTAGCCTTTTTCCAAATTTTAGGAAATTTGTGTTTTCTCAAGCAATTGTTATATAAATTTAATATTATGCTTTTATTATTTTTCCAGACTTCGAGGAGGAGTTCCATCTGGAAGAGGTCAATTCCCGGAGCTTTGTTTCTTCGACATTTTTTAAAAGAGGTATTTATTTCATCTTCCGTTATATCAGGTTCTAAGTTTTGGTTACAGTATTCTTGTGTTATTTTTCTTATTTGCAATTGTCTTTCTGTTTCGTTTTCTTTATTGTCGTCTGGTACGCATTTATTTAATATGTTTTTCATTGTGTCTTGCCAGTCTTTTGTTATTTCTCCCGAAGGGAGAGTTAATGAACTGAAATATTCATCTTTTTTAATTTTATTTCTAGCTATTTTATAGACTATACCCCAGGGGTTTTTATTTCCCTCTTCTGTGACGAAGCTCTTCCATGTTTGCATCTTAGTTCTTTTTATTGTACCAGTATATTTGTTTCTTATAGCTTTATACTTTTCAGTGTACTCTTGTATTAAGTTATTAAAGCCTAATCTTTTTGCTCTAGTTAGTTGTCTTTTACATTTATTTGTTTCTAGTCTTAGTTTTGTTAGGTTATCATTCCACCATGGGACTGTGTTTTTATTTGTTCGTTTCTTTGGTATAGTATTATCGCAGCAAGTTTTTAATGTTTTTCTAAATATTTCTGCTGCATCATTTGGGTCTTTTATTCGCAGCTCTTTTAATGTTTGTTCATTGAATTTTTCGTTTATTTGCTTGGAGAATTTTTCCCAGTTTGCTTTCCTTAGATTGTATGACTTTTTAACTCTCCATGTCTTGTTTTTATGGTTTGTTTTTGTTATATTTATTTTGAAAATTATAAGATTATGGTCGCTTGTCGTGCAGTCTGGCAGCACTTTCCATTCTTTTATGTTTTCATTGATATTTGCATTGGCTAGTGTTATATCTATATTTGATTGTCCATTATTAGTGGTGTATGTAGGAATATTATTAGGTTTATTTACTATGTGTAGATTATTGTCCAATATAAATTCTTCTAGTTGTCTTCCTCTGTCATCTGTACTTGTTGAATGCCAGGCTCGTGATTTACTATTTGCATCCATAGTAATAATACATTTTTCATCTTCTATTTTTTCCAATATATTTTCAATTTGGCTGAGAAAAGTTGTTAGCGGTTTCGAATACTGACAGTATACATTTATTACATGGAATGATATATTTTTTGTAATTACTTTGAACCACATTATGTGTTCGCTTATATTTGGAAATCTAAGGATTTCAACATTGTTCTTTTGTATAATTGCAGTAACCCAGGGGTATATATTTTGCGGTTGTATTTTATTTAGATTTGTGGAGTTGTACCCTCTCACAATATTTTTATAACTATATGGCTCTTGTATGCATAAAATGTCTAGATTTTGCTCTTGTATAATTTTTTCCAGTGTGATGGCTGCTGCGACGGATCTTTGCGCGTTTATCTGCCCGATTTTTATTGCCATTTTATTTTTGATTTAAATAACTCCAGATATTTTATATATTCTGGACAGTTCTTATCTTTCACACTGTGTTCCACTTCTTTTCTTCTCGCTTTTATGCAGTTTATGCATTTTGGGTTGCTTTTAGTTTTACATGTTTCTTTGCTGTGTTCGCTTGATCCGCATGTTTCGCAGAGTTGTTCTTTTATTCCACAATACTTTGCTATGTGTCCGTGGCCATGGCATTTGTAGCATCGTACTGTATTTAGAAATTCTCTTATTTTATATACTCGCCACATCATATATATCTTTTCTTTTTCAATTAGTTGTTTATATATTTCAACTGGGAGCTGGACTATCCAGTTCATTCTTTCATTTTTATTTTTGAAACAGTGCCTGAACTCTATTTCATCTCTATATTTTTGCATATCCCATCCAGGTTTTAATTCTAAGTTTTTATTTATTAGATTTTCTTTTAATTCTTGTTTGCTATACTCTTTCTCAACGTCGTAAATTATTATTGATGGGTTTACTTTTTTAGGTTTGTCAATTTTGACTCCAATTGATGTAATATTGCTATTTTTAATAATATCGACGTCATTTTTATCGTTTACTTGTATAACCAGTCCTTTTTGTTTCATTTGCCGAATGTTTCTTATTTTAATCTTGTTGTTTACCTTTTTTAGTTCATTTATCACTTCAGCTTTTAATTCTTCATTGTTTCGTTTATCATTATCGCTTTCAGGTTTGATTAGAATCACTTCATAATTTTCTTTCGTTACAGGGTAGATTTTATTTCTGTCGTCCTTTATATGGGGTGTTTTCCCGGCGACTTGTGCGTAAGTAGCTATTTTTTGATTTTTACTCTTTATTTCTAAGATTTTATTTTCCATGACCTCATTCTGTAATTTTGTTTCTAAAATAGCCCACTTCTCCATTATGTATTTTATAGCTGCTTTTGGTATTTTATTTTTTTCATCGAATAAGTATTTTTCAAGTTTGCTTCTTTCCAGGTATACTTCTTTTAATTTTGCGTTTGTTTCTTCTTTGTCTTGGTCTGTTTCTTCTTTTTTCTCTGTTTCACTTTCTTTTGCGTAACTTTCTGTTCTACCTTCTGTACTTTCTATTACTTTTCTTCTTTTGGCTTTTATTGGAGCGGGCATGCCAAATGTTCTCTCAGCAAGTATAGACGGCGCAGAACTGCGTCTAAATTTTACTTTTAGTGTTCCAGTTTCAGTTTCTGTCATGTCTATATCTTCTGCTTCTTCCTCTTCCTTTTCCTTTTCTACTTGTTTCTTTTCTGTTTTTTGTTTTGTTTTTGAAATTTCCATGTTGTTCCCACGATTAGGTCGGAAAAGAGGTCCGCCGGGGCAGAGCCGCCATACCCCGGTAAGGCTAGATACAACCGGGTTTCGCCAGGTACCCGGAGGTTGGCCGCTATCGGCTGGTGCACCCACCAACCACGTCCCAGTGCCCTCGACTGGAACGCCCCTCTTCACCGCGCACCATAGCTTGGGGTTAGGGATTTATTAGAGAGGTTATCATCCTCGCGGCCCGGCCGGTTAAGGCAAGACCCCCGTTCCTGTGAGACATGACCACAGGTTTACGGTATGCAAGAGCTCGGGTACCTTGGGCTCGCTAAGACCCATACTGTGTCCGTTAAACAGACACAGCCCCTGAGGGGAGTAGATAGGGACATTTTTTTTTTTTTTTTTTTTTTTCATTTAGTTTCCAAATATTATGCGGCTCGAGCTTCCACTCATTACCGCTTTTTTCTTAATACTTTTAATTTGTTCAATTTCTGAAATTCTTCTGGGTTTTATCAATTTATTTATTTATTTATTAATTAATTAGTTAATTTTATTCTTCTTAATTTTATTATCTAATTTAATTTAGTTTAGTTCAATCTTAAATTTTGTTCTTCAATTCTTTAATTCTTTAGTAATGTTGTTAATTTATTTTAATTTTAATTTTAATTTTAATTTTAATTTTAATTTTAATTTTAATTTTAATTTTAATCTCTTTTATTATTTATTTATTTCAGGTTTATAGGTTTCCAGTGCTTTTGATCTCTTAGCCGCTGGAGAGGACTCCAGCGTTGCCCGTCCCTGCCATCGGGGAGGCGGATCTTCTACTTTCTAGGCGATTGGTAATTTCATTTCTTTTACTAAATACATTTATCGCAAATTTTGAGAACTTTTCAAATTTTTCCTTAGTGTTAATTAATTCTTCTTTTATTGTATCTGTAAGTATTTCCGTGTATCTAAACTCTTCATATTTCCGACATCTGAATATAATATGATCAACGTCTTCTTCCTCTTCTATTTCACAGATCAAACAATTTTTGTTGTCTGTACAATTCCTTTTATATAAAGTACTATTTATTGGTCCATAGCTTGTAATCAGATATACACCGAATCTGCTCGGGCAAAACCACTTGTTGTTTAGCTTGAACTTGACGTCTCTGATGAATTCGAATGTATTTCTTCCTCTTACTTCATTAATCCATCTTCCTTGCCATTCTGTATATAAGATCTCATCTATTTTATTTATTTCATCTTTTACTCTTCTTGGTTCGTCGGCGATTCTTAGATTTTCTTTTTCCATATATGAGTAAGTTTTCCAGGTTATTGTTTTGTTTTTCTTTATTTTATTTATTAACGCCTGTCTTATAATGGAAAGGTCGATAGGTAAAACTCCGGCAATCACTTGCATTGCGGCGGTAGAAGTTGTTTTGCAGGCTTTTGTAATTAAAAGGAGTGTTAGTCTTTGCATGGCCGATAATTGTTTAAACACTTGAGTTTTTTGGACTTCACTAAACCAAATTCCTGAACCATACGTTATTATTGGAAGAATTAGTGCAGAATAATGTGTTTTAATTATGTTTGTTTTTATACCCCAAGTGTCACGAGTAACTCTTTTTAAACTCATCGTCAATTTTAAAATCTTTTCTCTAATATATTTCGCATGTTCAATAAAATTTAATTTACTATCAATTATGATTCCTAAGTACTTTGTTTTGTTTGTATATTTTATGTTTTTATCGTTTATTTTTACAATTGGAAGTCTATTTTCGTTAAGTTTACCTTTTATTAATATAGCTATAGTTTTATCAATTGAGATTTTTAGTTTATGATTATTACACCAAAGATTAATGATATTAATTATTCTACCTGCCACCGTTTCAAGTCTTAATCTTGAGTTTCCTTTTATTAAAATAGCGAGATCATCCGCGTAAGCTATTATTTCAGCATCTTCATTATCAAACTTTTCTTGAAATTCTCCCAACAGGGTATCCAAACACCAGCCCCATGCCATGGGGCCAATGATGGACCCCTGAGGGCAACCTTTTTGCATTCTTTTTTCAAGCTTTTCAAATTTGGACTCCACATAAACCAGCCTTCTTTTGAAATAATTTTGTATAAGCCTAATAAGTGTATAACTGCTTTCTGAATTTATTATTCGAGAAATGATGGCTGGCCACCATAATCCATCGAAGGCAGCTTCAATATCCACAAACAAGGCAACAACGTACTTCTTGTCAGAGCTTTTGATTCCTGATTTTAGTTGTATTAGTGCATCCTCTGTTGATTTTTTCTTTCTGAAACCAAATTGCCTTGGGTTTTCTAAATTTTTATTTTTATAATTTTCCTGTACTCTTTCAACAATAATTCTTTCGAATATCTTTCCCATTATGGGTAATAACGCTATTGGCCTATAAGAATTTAAATTGGATTTTTCTTTTGTTGGGTCTTTTAAAATAATCTTTAATTTTGAAATTTTCCATCTAATTGGGAATACACCTTGATACAAACAGTTGTTAAACAAATTGTACAATATTTTGTTGTCTATATGCCATACTTTTAGAATTATTTCAATTTGGAAGGAATCCCATCCAGGTGCTTTTCCTTTTTTGAATCTTTTAATTGAATTAAAAATTTCGCTGCATGTTATTTCTGGTTCGATATTATAATTTGTGAACTTTTTATTGTAGGCTTTTAATAATCTTTGCTCCTCCGTCTCAACTTCCACTTCATCCTCTGGAACACACTTGTCTAATAGTTTTGTTACGGTGTCCCTCCAACTCATAGTAGATTCTCCAGAAGGAAGTCTAAGTGAATTAAGAAATTCATCTTTGTTAATTTTGTTTCTGATTATTTTGTAGATCATTCCCCATGGGTCTCTATTACCTTCCTTTGTTACGAAATTTCTCCAAGACTGCTTTTTATTTTTTCTAATTAATGCCGTGAACTTGTTTCTAGTAGTTTTAAATTTTTGCTCATAATCTAGTGTAACTTCATTATCAAAGTTTAATCTTCTTGCCCTTAACAATTGTTTTTTATTTTTATTCACTTCTTTCCTTATTTTTTCCAGTTCATCATTCCACCACGGGACAGCGTTCTCCTTGGACCCCCTTCTGGGAATATTTCTGTTGCAGCATAAGGTAAGTAAATTTGTAAATATTTTTTCAGCCTTATTTGGGTTATATTCTTTTAATTTCATTTTAATATCATCGTTAAACTTTTCTTTTATGTCTTTTTCAAATTCCTCCCAATTCGCTCTTTTTAAGTTATACAACTTTTCTATTTTTATATTTCCTTTTTTACTATTTCTTAACTCTTCTTTTTTATAATAGATCTTGAATGTAATTAAATTGTGATCGCTTGCTGCACAATAAAGGGTGACTTTCCAATCCTTAATATATTTACTAAAATTTCTGCTGACTAATGTTAAATCAATGTTGGAGCTACCATGAGCTGACATATAGGTTGGAGGGTTGTCTTTCTCATTCAGTATAATTAAGTCGTTTGTTATAATAAATTCTTCCATAGTAGCTCCTCTTTCATCTTTCTCATTCGAAAACCATTGTTCAGATTTCGCGTTCGAATCAATGGTTAAAATAAATTTTTTGCCCTTTATTTTTGATAATATATCTGTAACTTGATCTAAAATTGTATAAATTTGTAAAGAGAATTGTAGATAAATATTAATGATGTAAAAATCGCATGCTTTTGTGTAAACCTTAAAATAAATAACATGCTCGTTCTTGTCCGGAAAAGTAAGAATATTAACATTTTTGTGATTTATGACTGCTGCTACCCAGGGTGTTTTTCCTGTAGGTTGGATCTTTCTTAGTTCAGGGGAATTATATCCCCTTACTATGTTTTTGAACTGGTAGGGTTCTTGAATGCATAATAAATCTAGTTTTTCTTCTTTTATTATTAACTCAAGCTCCGTGGCAGCAGCAGACGCTCGTTGAGCATTAATTTGACCTATTTTTAATTCCATTTTATTTTTGTTTTATAAATTTCTAAGTATCGTATAAACTCCGGACAAGATTTATTTTTAACACTATGATTTGTTTCCTTTCTCTTTGCTTTAATACAATTAATACAAACTGGTTTATCTTTTTTATTACATTCATCTCTGTTATGTTCTTTTGAACCACAATTCTCGCATAATTGATCGGGCGCATTACAAAATTTGGCTATGTGCCCATGCCCTTGGCATTTAAAGCATCTTATTGTATTATAGTATTCTCTAAGTCTATAAACTCTCCAAAACATATATATTTTTCCTTTATCTATAAAATCTTTATAAATCTCACTGGGGACCTGGATCACCCAATTAACTCTGTCTTCTTTTGTCTTAAAACTATGCCTAAACTCAATTTCTTTTCTTAACTCTGGCATGTTTTTAACGATATTCTCATTAATGTTTTTATTTATTAAGCTTTCTAATAATTCTTCCTTCGTATATTCCTTTTCGATGTCATAGATAATAATCGAAGGGTTTATCCTCTTCGGTTTTTCAATTTTAATTCCAATTTGGTTTAAGTTACTCTTTTTTATTATTTCAACATCATTTTTGTCTTTAACTTGTATGACGATGCCTTTCTGTTTCATTTGTCTAATCCCTTTAACTTTGAGTGTTTTACCTGTTTCTTTTAATTTATTTATAACTTCTTTCTTGATTTCTTCATTGTTCCTTGCGTCATCCTCTTTATCTGGCTTTAATAAGATCACTTCATAGTCATCCTTCTTTGTCTGTTTTGTTATTTCTTCTTTTGTACCTGGGCCTGAGGGGCCCGGAATTTTAGCTGCCATTTGTGCATACGATAATTTCTGAGTCTCATGATATTTTTCTTTTGTCTTTAAAATTTCTTTTTCCACTATTTCCTTCTGTAATATGTTCTCTAAAACTGCCCACTTGTCTAATATAAATTTGATACTTGATTTCGTAATTTTATTATTTTCGTTAAATAGGTATTCTTCTAACTTCACTCTTTCATCAAAGACTGCTTTTAATAAATTATTTTCCTGTTTTTCTTTATTTGTTTTCGCTTCAAAATTTATTGTATCAAGTCCTAAATCTCCCGTTTTTCTCCTTTTGGTTCTAGGAGTAACATTTCCTGAGGTCTCCTCGGTGGCAATGGACGAGGCCGAACTTCGCCTACTATGTCCTTTAATTACTCGCTCGGTAAGCATCTCTACTTCCACAGAGCATTCTCCTATGTCCGCTTCATCAATTTGTTTGGTTTTTTGTTTATTAAGATCCATGATTGGTCCCACGAGTGAGGTCGGAAAAGAGGTCCACCGGGGCAGAGCCGCCGTACCCCGGTAAGGCTAAATACAACCGGGTGTCGCCAGGTTCCCGGAGGTTGGTCGCTAACGGCCGGTGCACCCACCGACCACGCCCCGGCGCTAAGTCCGGAACGCCCCTCTTCGCCGCGCACCATAGCTTGGGGTGAGGGATTTTTTATAGAGGTTGTCATCCTCGCGGACCGGCCGGTTAAGGCAAGTCCCCCGTTCCTGCGAAACATGACCACAGGTTTACGGTGTGCTAAGAGCTCGGGCACCTTGGGCTCGCTAAGACCCATACTGTGTCCATCCTTGGCTCGACCGAGGTCGAACCAAGGATAGACACAGCCCCTGAGGGGAGTAGATAGGGACAGAGGGAATCTCGTTAATCCATTCATGCGCGTCACTAATTAGATGACGAGGCATTTGGCTACCTTAAGAGAGTCATAGTTACTCCCGCCGTTTACCCGCGCTTTCTTGAATTTCTTCACGTTGACATTCAGAGCACTGGGCAGAAATCACATTGCGTCAACACCCGCGGGGGCCATCGCAATGCTTTGTTTTAATTAGACAGTCGGATTCCCCTAGTCCGTGCCAGTTCTGAGCTGAGCGTTGAATGGCGGCCGAAGAGAACGACCACGACGGAAATCCGCCACGGAAGCCTCGCAGCAAGGAAGATCCGCGGGAGGCCAAGGCACGGGACCGAGCTCGGATCCCGGTTTCGCAATAATGCGTCCGTTCACCTCGCACAGGCCCGGCACGTCGGCCAAACCCACTTCCCGACCAAGCCCGACACGCCCCGCTCCTCAGAGCCAATCCTTATTCCGAAGTTACGGATCCAATTTGCCGACTTCCCTTACCTACATTAATCTATCGACTAGAGGCTCTTTACCTTGGAGACCTGCTGCGGATATGGGTACGAACCGGCGCGACACCTCCACGTGGCCCTCTCCTGGATTTTCAAGGTCCGAGGGGAAGATCCGGACACCGCCGCAACTGCGGTGCTCTTCGCGTCCCAAACCCTATCTCCCTGCTAGAGGTTTCCAGGGAACTCGAACGCTTATACAGAAAAGAAAACTCTTCCCGGATCTCCCGACGGCGTCTCCAGGTCATTTTGGGTTACCCCGACGAACTCTCTCACGAGGGCCCGATTGGTATGCGGTTCCGCTGCCGGGTTCCGGAATAGGAACCGGATTCCCTTTCGCCCGACGGGTGTGTTTCTTAATTCATATCGTTATATGTTTTAGGACACCTCATCTACATAGGATTTCTCTTAGGGCTTAGGATCGACTGACTCGTGTGCAACGGCTGTTCACACGAAACCCTTCTCCACGTCAGTCCTCCAGGGCCTCGCTGGAGTATTTGCTACTACCACCAAGATCTGCACCGACGGCGGCTCCAGGCAGGCTCACGCCCAGACCCTTCTGCGCACACCGCCGCGACCCTCCTACTCGTCAGGGCTTCATGGAGGACGGCCACCCGAGGGCGACGCGTCCCTCCCCACTTGCCGCTGACGGCGGAGTATAGGCGCGACGCTTCAGCGCCATCCATTTTCAGGGCTAGTTGCTTCGGCAGGTGAGTTGTTACACACTCCTTAGCGGATTCCGACTTCCATGGCCACCGTCCTGCTGTCTTAAGCAACCAACGCCTTTCATGGTATCCCATAAGCGTCGACTTAGGCGCCTTAACTCTGCGTTTGGTTCATCCCACAGCGCCAGTTCTGCTTACCAAAATTGGCCCACTTGGCACTCTGATCCAAAATCTCGTGGCTTCACTATTCAAGCAAGCCAGAGATCTCACCCATTTAAAGTTTGAGAATAGGTTGAGGTCGTTTCGGCCCCAAGGCCTCTAATCATTCGCTTTACCAGATGAGACTCGCACGCGTTCACAGAGGAACGAGCGAGTGCCAGCTATCCTGAGGGAAACTTCGGAGGGAACCAGCTACTAGATGGTTCGATTAGTCTTTCGCCCCTATACCCAGTTCCGACGATCGATTTGCACGTCAGAATCGCTACGGACCTCCATCAGGGTTTCCCCTGACTTCGTCCTGACCAGGCATAGTTCACCATCTTTCGGGTCCCAACGTGTACGCTCTAGGTGCGCCTCTTCTCGCAATGAGAACGAAACGCCCCGGGAGTGCGAGGCCGCATCATATGCGAGGCCCATCCTCCCTAGGTCGACGCGGAGGCCGACCTTCACTTTCATTTCGCCTTTAGGTTTATGCATCCCAATGACTCGCGCACATGTTAGACTCCTTGGTCCGTGTTTCAAGACGGGTCCTGAGAGTACCCAAAGCAGTAGCGTCGCCGACCGGTAATTCGAAGCTTGGCCAGTCCGAGGACACCGCCTGCTAACAGCTGGTCAGGCCCGGGGACGGCACCGGGTCCGCGCCTCCGGGTTAAACTGACCTAGCTTGCGGCGGGCCTGACGCACACACATTCGAGAATGGATTGGTTGCGGCCCGATACCGTGCGAGTACCGTCGTGCAGCCGGCCAGGCGACCGAGGGTCTGCCGCGTGCGCTGAAAGCGACGCGACAGGCGCCCACTCGGACCGTAGACCGACACACAACGGGTCGCGACGTTCTACTAGGGGAGAAGTGCACGACTACGTTACCGGAACATTCAGGCCGAAGGCGGCGTGCCCCTGCGATGTAACCACGAGGGCACATTCGGAGCATCGCGCGCCAACGGGAGCCAGCCTCGTTGACGATGAATCTCCCCATTCGATCTTTTGGGTTTCTCAGGTTTACCCCTGAACGGTTTCACGTACTCTTGAACTCTCTCTTCAAAGTTCTTTTCAACTTTCCCTCACGGTACTTGTTCGCTATCGGTCTCGTGGTCGTATTTAGCCTTAGATGGAGTTTACCACCCACTTAGGGCTGCACTCTCAAGCAACCCGACTCTAAGGAGAGATCCTCCCGAAACGCGTACCGGTCGCTACGGGCCTGGCACCCTCTACGGGTAAATGGCCCCATTCAAGATGGACTTGGACGCGGTTCGACGCCACGGGATAAACGGATCCTCCCGAACACTACATTTCCCGGCGGCTGTACCGCGGGATTCAGTGCTGGGCTAATTCCTGTTCGCTCGCCGCTACTAAGGAAATCCTTGTTAGTTTCTTTTCCTCCGCTTAGTAATATGCTTAAATTCAGCGGGTAATCTCGCCTACTCTGAGGTCGTCTGTTACGTATCGAACCACGAAGCAATTTTCTGTTTCGTGATAAGGCATTTATGCACGTTGAGTGAGAAGGGTACGCAAGGTACAAAAAAAAAAAAAAAAATAGTAGAGAAAAACGGAAAAAGAACGAAAAAAAAAAAATGGAAAAAAAAATCGCGCGAGACGCACGCTAGACATCCAATATAAATTCGAAACCGGCAACTTTTAACGTCCGTCCACTTGCGAAGAGCAGGATACATTTTATATATATATATATATAAAATCCTCCTTTTGCCCATTCACATTTCGGGGACTGGACGACCGGTTTTGGATGCGCGGTCTCGGCGATCGGCAAAACTAAGGGACGGCAAACCCGGGGCGACCAATTTTATATCGTCCATATTTATTTATCCGATATATATATGTGTTCGAGGGGGCCTCGCCAACGAGTATCTGATGTTCTCTGGTTCGGTTCCACCTCGTCGTCCCGTCTGTAAGAATGGTTTTTTCCTCTTTCCTTCTTCTCCCAGGCACTACACGAACGCATCCCTCTTCGTACAGTGACTCCGATCGGTCGAACGTCCACAATCGGGGTACCGAAACGTCGGAAGCAGAGCGCTAACTCGAGAACACGCGTAGGCAAGCTCCCCGTAGCACGGTTGGCGAAACGCGCGGACAATCGACGAACGTGGCTGGGTGGTCAAAGGCGCGGCGGGCAGATAAGGCAGAGGGAGAGAGAGAGAGACAGGCGAGACGACGGGGAATCGTTTCATCCCGTTACAGTACTCGTGTGGACGCTGTCTCTCTTTCCTCTCGCTCACTTTCCTTCCTCTCGATAACCGCACGGCGCGCATCGACCGACATCCCAATGCATCAACGTTCGAGGATACCGCGGCGTAAAACACCACCGGTGCACAGAGAGACATGGCACTAGGTGACCAGAGGCACGTCAAACTTCCAACGACGACCCTCGCGATATGTGTGCATATCGACGCAAGAGTATGTAACAACAGGGTTTTGCGAACGGTGCCAAGAAAAATAGAAAAAATTCTCACACATTCAATAACGACGGGGAAGGTAAAACACCACCTCCCAAAAGATACCTGGGGCCCTGTGTTTCACGAACACATCATCAGGGACGATCAGGTCGCTCTCCTTCGAGCCCTTCCGTTCTGCCGTGCTCTTTTTCCAAATTTCATTCTCCTCCATTACACTCTCTCTATCTATCTTTATACATTTTTTTTCACTTCTCTCTCACGGACCGAGTTTCAATTTCGCGATGAAATCTGTCCTCTCGGTCGCGCGCAAAGATTCGTTTCGGGCGACGTCGGGAGCGCGGTCTTTAAATACGCGGGCACCATGTCCAGGGTGAAAGCGACCGCTTAAAGAGGTCGTCAGTTCACCCAGGGGGGCCACGCGCCCGCGACAAACGCCGACGAACGTCCAACAATCGCTCGTACGCCGCGAAAGTCTCAACATTCCCCTATCATCATCTCCTTTCTTCCTTCCGAACGCCCGATACCAGTAACGTTCTACGCGAACGACGACGGGGATCCTTCGGAATTGGAAAAGAAACGGGGGTTCAAGAGAGAGCGAACGCAACGCAAGCAGTATTTTGTTACGTGAACGACCCTCAGCCAGGCGTGGTCCAGGATTTGGAATCCGTGGACCGCAATGTGCGTTCGAAATGTCGATGTTCATGTGTCCTGCAGTTCACACGTTGACGCGCAATTAGCTGCGTTCTTCATCGACCCACGAGCCAAGTGATCCACCGTTCAGGGTAATCGTATATAATTTTATTCATATTGTGTTTTTTGTTTCAATCCCTCTGGTACTTCGTTTCGAAATAAACAGAGACCCTACGCAACACGCCAGCGCGCGCGCGAAGCGAGGGCGTCGCCACCGCCTCGGGGTTCGTATAGAACCCCATAGGAGACGAAAATTGTTGACGACACGATCAGGTCCAATGACGAAGCACGCCGGGAGACAACGCTGACGCGTTTCCCCTAACGGCCGGGCGCAGAGTACATTATGGTAAATGAACCGTCGAATGTCACGGGGTCGAGAGGAACGGCGGGAGATTTCCCGACACTGTTTATCCTCCGACTCGCCGCGCGACTTCGAGAACGCACGCGGATAACGACGCGCAGCGCCCTTGGTTCGATCATACGGTCTCCGTGTTGTTGACGGGAGAATATTATATAATTTTTGTCAAGAGAAGGAGACGAGCGAAACACGCTGCCCCGGATAGCCTCGAGTCGGTCTTGCGTCCCAATTATTCCGTACGAGAACAACGGTGTTATTCTCGTTTAAACGGCATGGGTGTCCGACGCACGAGCTGCGAGTTACCGAAGCCGGTTCCATATATACCCCCGAAGCACCACTTCCCTCGATTTATTATTTCATTCTCTTCCGCCTCTTTCACAGGATACAGATATGTGTATCGAACCTTTAAATTAACGGGCGCACAATCAACGACGATATGCGTGTAATTCGATTTTCGTTCCAGGTTACCCGATCCGTGCACGATAAAATCGAGCACAGTTTCGTATTCAATTGGACGCAAAATTTCCTTCACAGGACACAACACGGAATAGGGAGCACGCAACCAACGGGGCGATATTTCCCTCGGTAGAAAGAAACAAAAAAGAAAGAAAGAAAAAGAGGAGAAGGAAAAGAGCGTTCGACAATGTTATATTATTCCCTTCTCTACACACTCTCTCTATCCATCCTTCTGCCTTTCCACCAAGGTACTTACCGGCGCTCGCGCTGGAAGAGATCCTCTCTCCGATGTGTCCTCTTGTGAGAGGAACTCGGGAAACGTATTACACGATCGGACAAGAAGAACAGCGAAGAACGTTGGTCTCTGTAACGCTCTCCTTTCTGGTCGCGTCTCACACTCTCGCTCGTCCCCAACCTGACACGGGGCATTGTGTAGTTTCTAAACGTATCGGAAGTATTAAGAGAACGGCGGGTCGGTGTCGACCTCACGCAAGCGTCCGTTTGTAACTTCTCACGAAAACGTCGCGATACAACACGTTCATCCCGTTGCCGTGGAGGGCGAGAAGAGACGTCGTCTCAGAATTCGAACTGGAACAGGCCGCCGTTTCGTCTGAACTTGAAATCCGGAAAGGTTTCCCGGTTTCGACGCTTGTTATGACCTCGCGCGCCAACGTCGATCGGTCCACAGACGGGAGGACAATGTCTCCGCGCGTAAGCCGTGTGTCGTCGACGACGGTGCCGAGGCTCGTTCGATCTAAATTTTTATTTGTTCGTTCGATATCGGTTATGCTATCGGACGGTTTTTTCTTTTTCATTTTCATTTTCTTTCAAGCCATGATGATATTGTATATATTTTTCATTTTCGTGTGTCTTTCAGTGTTATTTCATTCGTTAATGATCCTTCCGCAGGTTCACCTACGGAAACCTTGTTACGACTTTTACTTCCTCTAAATGATCAAGTTTGGTCATCTTCCCGGTAACATCGGCAATGCCGAAGCATTGGCCGCGCACCAGTCCGAAGACCTCACTAAATCATTCAATCGGTAGTAGCGACGGGCGGTGTGTACAAAGGGCAGGGACGTAATCAACGCGAGCTTATGACTCGCGCTTACTGGGAATTCCTCGTTCATGGGGAATAATTGCAAGCCCCAATCCCTAGCACGAAGGAGGTTCAGCGGGTTACCCGGGCCTTTCGGCCAGGGAAAACACGCTGATTCCTTCAGTGTAGCGCGCGTGCGGCCCAGAACATCTAAGGGCATCACAGACCTGTTATTGCTCAATCTCGTGCGGCTAGAAGCCGCCTGTCCCTCTAAGAAGATTTGTTTGTACGTTGGTAGTAAAAACCCGCCGACCGAAGCCGGGGGCCTTCGAGATACCATAAGATACGTCTATTTAGCAGGCTAGAGTCTCGTTCGTTATCGGAATTAACCAGACAAATCGCTCCACCAACTAAGAACGGCCATGCACCACCACCCACCGAATCAAGAAAGAGCTATCAATCTGTCAATCCTTCCGGTGTCCGGGCCTGGTGAGGTTTCCCGTGTTGAGTCAAATTAAGCCGCAGGCTCCACTCCTGGTGGTGCCCTTCCGTCAATTCCTTTAAGTTTCAGCTTTGCAACCATACTTCCCCCGGAACCCAAAAGCTTTGGTTTCCCGGAAGCTGCCCGCCGAGTCATCGGAGGAACTTCGGCGGATCGCTAGCTGGCATCGTTTATGGTTAGAACTAGGGCGGTATCTGATCGCCTTCGAACCTCTAACTTTCGTTCTTGATTAATGAAAACATTTTTGGCAAATGCTTTCGCTTCTGTCCGTCTTGCGACGATCCAAGAATTTCACCTCTAACGTCGCAATACGAATGCCCCCATCTGTCCCTATTAATCATTACCTCGGGGTTCCGAAAACCAACAAAATAGAACCGAGGTCCTATTCCATTATTCCATGCACAGAGTATTCAGGCGAAGGTAGCCTGCTTTGAGCACTCTAATTTGTTCAAAGTAAACGTACCGGCCCACCTCGACACTCAGTAAAGAGCACCGCGATGGGATATTAGTTGGACCGCCCGCGAGGAGCTAAGCCCACCGGTAGGACGTACCACATAATGCCAGTTAAACACCGCGAGCGGTGAACCGACACTGTGACACACAGATTCAACTACGAGCTTTTTAACCGCAACAACTTTAATATACGCTATTGGAGCTGGAATTACCGCGGCTGCTGGCACCAGACTTGCCCTCCAATTGGTCCTCGTTAAAGGATTTAAAGTGTACTCATTCCGATTACGGGGCCTCGGATGAGTCCCGTATCGTTATTTTTCGTCACTACCTCCCCGTGCCGGGAGTGGGTAATTTGCGCGCCTGCTGCCTTCCTTGGATGTGGTAGCCGTTTCTCAGGCTCCCTCTCCGGAATCGAACCCTGATTCCCCGTTACCCGTTACAACCATGGTAGGCGCAGAACCTACCATCGACAGTTGATAAGGCAGACATTTGAAAGATGCGTCGCCGGTGCTATTAGACCATGCGATCAGCACAAAGTTATTCAGAGTCACCAAAGCAAACGATGGACGAACGGGCGACCGCCCGCCACCGATTGGTTTTGATCTAATAAAAGCGTTCCTTCCATCTCTGGTCGGAACTCTGGTTTGCATGTATTAGCTCTAGAATTACCACAGTTATCCAAGTAAATGTGGGTACGATCTAAGGAACCATAACTGATTTAATGAGCCATTCGCGGTTTCACCTTAATGCGGCATGTACTGAGACATGCATGGCTTAATCTTTGAGACAAGCATATGACTACTGGCAGGATCAACCAGGGAGCTGCTTCGTGCAAGATACGTATGTACGCGTACGTACAACGCTCTTTACGCAACTCTACAATTTCGTTATCGACGTCGTCGGCTCTCTCGGAGGACCGATCGACGAGGCATGATTGTGTTTTTAAATAATTCTGCGTTGTTTCCATAATTAACATTTCGCCTTTCAACGCTTTATATATAATATATATATATTTCGTATATAAACCTTTGAAAACCTTCCTCTCCTCGTGCAAAAGTGCCTCGGCAACATTAGCACGCCCAAACTTTTATAATATTCGTTACATCGCCAAAAGACGAGAAAATTTTGTTTTTTTACTTCCTATCGCTCGAAGCGGAAGAGTTGATGCTCAGTTAGTACGAGTATAACGCCGCAGCGAAGATACAAGTCACCTGCGAGAACCTCGCTCGCCACAATAGGGCCATTCGGTCTATGACACCGACCCGTGGCAATGCTGTACAGAGAGTATACATTTCGTCCAACGTACGTGTAGACGACGAAAATTGAGTGGCCACGCAATGGAACCAGCCCAGATACGATATTCTGAACACCGGTGAACTGTATCTCAGCCGAGGCCGTAGTACAGACACGCGATGCAACGCCCCAGCCGCTCGTCCCTTTCGGTACGCTCGCCGGCTACCTCTCTCTTATAGGTACGGAACGGCCGCCGGGGACGCCGGCGCCGCACGGTCTTATGCACGGGACCATACGGGGCGAAATCGTCGCAACGGGAGGATTTTCCCAACGACTTCCAACAAGCTCGTGCATTACCGAACAATCGATATTAACATTGTTCCCACGGATAAACATTCTTAATTTACATATTTAACAACAAAAAATTTTATTTTCTCGATTATCGAATTTCAAGTTTCGGCGGCGTATTGCTTTGCCCCACCTGGCTTCCAACTACATAATTAACAAAGAAATTGACAAACTAACTAACTAACTAACTAACTAACTAACTAACTAACTAACCAACTAACTAACTAACTAACTAACTAACCAACCAACTAACCAACCAACTAACTAACTAACTAACAAACTAACTAACTAACTAACTAACTAACTAACTAACTAACTAAATAACTAACTAAATAAATAAATAACTAACCAACTATCCAACTAACTAACTAAATAACTAACTAACCAGCGGCGTATTGCTTTGCCTCTGCACGCTTCTAAGTGCCAGCGGCGTATTGCTTTGCCTCTGCGTCCACCAACCTTCCAGCGGCGTATTGCTTTGCCTCTGCTCGCTTCAAAGTGCCAGCGGCGTATTGTTTTGCCACTTCTGCCACCAACCTTCCAGCGGCGTATTGCTTTGCCTCTGCTCGCTTCAAAGTGCCAGCGGCGTATTGTTTTGTCACTTCTGCCACCAACTTTCCAGCGGCGTATTGCTTTGCCTCTGCGTCCACCAACCTTCCAGCGGCGTATTGCTTTGCCTCTGCTCGCTTCAAAGTGCCAGCGGCGTATTGTTTTGTCACTTCTGCCACCAACTTTCCAGCGGCGTATTGCTTTGCCTCTGCGTCCACCAACCTTCCAGCGGCGTATTGCTTTGCCTCTGCTCGCTTCAAAGTGCCAGCGGCGTATTGTTTTGCCACTTCTGCCACCAACTTTCCAGCGGCGTATTGCTTTGCCTCTGCGTCCACCAACCTTCCAGCGGCGTATTGCTTTGCCTCTGCTCGCTTCAAAGTGCCAGCGGCGTATTGTTTTGTCACTTCTGCCACCAACTTTCCAGCGGCGTATTGCTTTGCCTCTGCGTCCACCAACCTTCCAGCGGCGTATTGCTTTGCCTCTGCTCGCTTCAAAGTGCCAGCGGCGTATTGTTTTGCCACTTCTGCCACCAACTTTCCAGCGGCGTATTGCTTTGCCTCTGCGTCCACCAACCTTCCAGCGGCGTATTGCTTTGCCTCTGCTCGCTTCAAAGTGCCAGCGGCGTATTGTTTTGCCACTTCTGCCACCAACTTTCCAGCGGCGTATTGCTTTGCCTCTGCGTCCACCAACCTTCCAGCGGCGTATTGCTTTGCCTCTGCTCGCTTCAAAGTGCCAGCGGCGTATTGTTTTGTCACTTCTGCCACCAACTTTCCAGCGGCGTATTGCTTTGCCTCTGCGTCCACCAACCTTCCAGCGGCGTATTGCTTTGCCTCTGCTCGCTTCAAAGTGCCAGCGGCGTATTGTTTTGCCACTTCTGCCACCAACTTTCCAGCGGCGTATTGCTTTGCCTCTGCGTCCACCAACCTTCCAGCGGCGTATTGCTTTGCCTCTGCTCGCTTCAAAGTGCCAGCGGCGTATTGTTTTGCCACTTCTGCCACCAACTTTCCAGCGGCGTATTGCTTTGCCTCTGCGTCCACCAACCTTCCAGCGGCGTATTGCTTTGCCTCTGCTCGCTTCAAAGTGCCAGCGGCGTATTGTTTTGTCACTTCTGCCACCAACTTTCCAGCGGCGTATTGCTTTGCCTCTGCGTCCACCAACCTTCCAGCGGCGTATTGTTTTGCCTCTGCTCGCTTCAAAGTGCCAGCGGCGTATTGTTTTGCCACTTCTGCCACCAACTTTCCAGCGGCGTATTGCTTTGCCTCTGCGTCCACCAACCTTCCAGCGGCGTATTGCTTTGCCTCTGCTCGCTTCAAAGTGCCAGCGGCGTATTGTTTTGCCACTTCTGCCACCAACTTTCCAGCGGCGTATTGCTTTGCCTCTGCGTCCACCAACCTTCCAGCGGCGTATTGCTTTGCCTCTGCTCGCTTCAAAGTGCCAGCGGCGTATTGTTTTGTCACTTCTGCCACCAACTTTCCAGCGGCGTATTGCTTTGCCTCTGCGTCCACCAACCTTCCAGCGGCGTATTGCTTTGCCTCTGCTCGCTTCAAAGTGCCAGCGGCGTATTGTTTTGCCACTTCTGCCACCAACTTTCCAGCGGCGTATTGCTTTGCCTCTGCGTCCACCAACCTTCCAGCGGCGTATTGCTTTGCCTCTGCTCGCTTCAAAGTGCCAGCGGCGTATTGTTTTGCCACTTCTGCCACCAACTTTCCAGCGGCGTATTGCTTTGCCTCTGCGTCCACCAACCTTCCAGCGGCGTATTGCTTTGCCTCTGCTCGCTTCAAAGTGCCAGCGGCGTATTGTTTTGCCACTTCTGCCACCAACTTTCCAGCGGCGTATTGCTTTGCCTCTGCGTCCACCAACCTTCCAGCGGCGTATTGCTTTGCCTCTGCTCGCTTCAAAGTGCCAGCGGCGTATTGTTTTGCCACTTCTGCCACCAACTTTCCAGCGGCGTATTGCTTTGCCTCTGCGTCCACCAACCTTCCAGCGGCGTATTGCTTTGCCTCTGCTCGCTTCAAAGTGCCAGCGGCGTATTGTTTTGTCACTTCTGCCACCAACTTTCCAGCGGCGTATTGCTTTGCCTCTGCGTCCACCAACCTTCCAGCGGCGTATTGCTTTGCCTCTGCTCGCTTCAAAGTGCCAGCGGCGTATTGTTTTGCCACTTCTGCCACCAACTTTCCAGCGGCGTATTGCTTTGCCTCTGCTCGCTTCAAAGTGCCAGCGGCGTATTGTTTTGCCACTTCTGCCACCAACTTTCCAGCGGCGTATTGCTTTGCCTCTGCGTCCACCAACCTTCCAGCGGCGTATTGCTTTGCCTCTGCTCGCTTCAAAGTGCCAGCGGCGTATTGTTTTGCCACTTCTGCCACCAACTTTCCAGCGGCGTATTGCTTTGCCTCTGCGTCCACCAACCTTCCAGCGGCGTATTGCTTTGCCTCTGCTCGCTTCAAAGTGCCAGCGGCGTATTGTTTTGCCACTTCTGCCACCAACTTTCCAGCGGCGTATTGCTTTGCCTCTGCGTCCACCAACCTTCCAGCGGCGTATTGCTTTGCCTCTGCTCGCTTCAAAGTGCCAGCGGCGTATTGTTTTGCCACTTCTGCCACCAACTTTCCAGCGGCGTATTGCTTTGCCTCTGCGTCCACCAACCTTCCAGCGGCGTATTGCTTTGCCTCTGCTCGCTTCAAAGTGCCAGCGGCGTATTGTTTTGCCACTTCTGCCACCAACTTTCCAGCGGCGTATTGCTTTGCCTCTGCGTCCACCAACCTTCCAGCGGCGTATTGCTTTGCCTCTGCTCGCTTCAAAGTGCCAGCGGCGTATTGTTTTGCCACTTCTGCCACCAACTTTCCAGCGGCGTATTGCTTTGCCTCTGCGTCCACCAACCTTCCAGCGGCGTATTGCTTTGCCTCTGCTCGCTTCAAAGTGCCAGCGGCGTATTGTTTTGTCACTTCTGCCACCAACTGTCCAGCGGCGTATTGCTTTGCCTCTGCGTCCACCAACCTTCCAGCGGCGTATTGCTTTGCCTCTGCTCGCTTCAAAGTGCCAGCGGCGTATTGTTTTGCCACTTCTGCCACCAACTTTCCAGCGGCGTATTGCTTTGCCTCTGCGTCCACCAACCTTCCAGCGGCGTATTGCTTTGCCTCTGCTCGCTTCAAAGTGCCAGCGGCGTATTGTTTTGCCACTTCTGCCACCAACTTTCCAGCGGCGTATTGCTTTGCCTCTGCGTCCACCAACCTTCCAGCGGCGTATTGCTTTGCCTCTGCTCGCTTCAAAGTGCCAGCGGCGTATTGTTTTGCCACTTCTGCCACCAACTTTCCAGCGGCGTATTGCTTTGCCTCTGCGTCCACCAACCTTCCAGCGGCGTATTGCTTTGCCTCTGCTCGCTTCAAAGTGCCAGCGGCGTATTGTTTTGCCACTTCTGCCACCAACTTTCCAGCGGCGTATTGCTTTGCCTCTGCGTCCACCAACCTTCCAGCGGCGTATTGCTTTGCCTCTGCTCGCTTCAAAGTGCCAGCGGCGTATTGTTTTGTCACTTCTGCCACCAACTTTCCAGCGGCGTATTGCTTTGCCTCTGCGTCCACCAACCTTCCAGCGGCGTATTGCTTTGCCTCTGCTCGCTTCAAAGTGCCAGCGGCGTATTGTTTTGCCACTTCTGCCACCAACTTTCCAGCGGCGTATTGCTTTGCCTCTGCTCGCTTCAAAGTGCCAGCGGCGTATTGTTTTGCCACTTCTGCCACCAACTTTCCAGCGGCGTATTGCTTTGCCTCTGCGTCCACCAACCTTCCAGCGGCGTATTGCTTTGCCTCTGCTCGCTTCAAAGTGCCAGCGGCGTATTGTTTTGCCACTTCTGCCACCAACTTTCCAGCGGCGTATTGCTTTGCCTCTGCGTCCACCAACCTTCCAGCGGCGTATTGCTTTGCCTCTGCTCGCTTCAAAGTGCCAGCGGCGTATTGTTTTGCCACTTCTGCCACCAACTTTCCAGCGGCGTATTGCTTTGCCTCTGCGTCCACCAACCTTCCAGCGGCGTATTGCTTTGCCTCTGCTCGCTTCAAAGTGCCAGCGGCGTATTGTTTTGCCACTTCTGCCACCAACTTTCCAGCGGCGTATTGCTTTGCCTCTGCGTCCACCAACCTTCCAGCGGCGTATTGCTTTGCCTCTGCTCGCTTCAAAGTGCCAGCGGCGTATTGTTTTGCCACTTCTGCCACCAACTTTCCAGCGGCGTATTGCTTTGCCTCTGCGTCCACCAACCTTCCAGCGGCGTATTGCTTTGCCTCTGCTCGCTTCAAAGTGCCAGCGGCGTATTGTTTTGCCACTTCTGCCACCAACTTTCCAGCGGCGTATAGCTTTGCCTCTGCGTCCACCAACCTTCCAGCGGCGTATTGCTTTGCCTCTGCTCGCTTCAAAGTGCCAGCGGCGTATTGTTTTGCCACTTCTGCCACCAACTTTCCAGCGGCGTATTGTTTTGCCTCTGCGTCCACCAACCTTCCAGCGGCGTATTGCTTTGCCTCTGCTCGCTTCAAAGTGCCAGCGGCGTATTGTTTTGCCACTTCTGCCACCAACTTTCCAGCGGCGTATTGCTTTGCCTCTGCGTCCACCAACCTTCCAGCGGCGTATTGCTTTGCCTCTGCTCGCTTCAAAGTGCCAGCGGCGTATTGTTTTGCCACTTCTGCCACCAACTTTCCAGCGGCGTATTGCTTTGCCTCTGCGTCCACCAACCTTCCAGCGGCGTATTGCTTTGCCTCTGCTCGCTTCAAAGTGCCAGCGGCGTATTGTTTTGCCACTTCTGCCACCAACTTTCCAGCGGCGTATTGCTTTGCCTCTGCGTCCACCAACCTTCCAGCGGCGTATTGCTTTGCCTCTGCTCGCTTCAAAGTGCCAGCGGCGTATTGTTTTGCCACTTCTGCCACCAACTTTCCAGCGGCGTATAGCTTTGCCTCTGCGTCCACCAACCTTCCAGCGGCGTATTGCTTTGCCTCTGCTCGCTTCAAAGTGCCAGCGGCGTATTGTTTTGCCACTTCTGCCACCAACTTTCCAGCGGCGTATTGCTTTGCCTCTGCGTCCACCAACCTTCCAGCGGCGTATTGCTTTGCCTCTGCTCGCTTCAAAGTGCCAGCGGCGTATTGTTTTGCCACTTCTGCCACCAACTTTCCAGCGGCGTATTGCTTTGCCTCTGCTCGCTTCAAAGTGCCAGCGGCGTATTGTTTTGCCACTTCTGCCACCAACTTTCCAGCGGCGTATTGCTTTGCCTCTGCGTCCACCAACCTTCCAGCGGCGTATTGCTTTGCCTCTGCTCGCTTCAAAGTGCCAGCGGCGTATTGTTTTGCCACTTCTGCCACCAACTTTCCAGCGGCGTATTGCTTTGCCTCTGCGTCCACCAACCTTCCAGCGGCGTATTGCTTTGCCTCTGCTCGCTTCAAAGTGCCAGCGGCGTATTGTTTTGTCACTTCTGCCACCAACTTTCCAGCGGCGTATTGCTTTGCCTCTGCGTCCACCAACCTTCCAGCGGCGTATTGCTTTGCCTCTGCTCGCTTCAAAGTGCCAGCGGCGTATTGTTTTGCCACTTCTGCCACCAACTTTCCAGCGGCGTATTGCTTTGCCTCTGCGTCCACCAACCTTCCAGCGGCGTATTGCTTTGCCTCTGCTCGCTTCAAAGTGCCAGCGGCGTATTGTTTTGCCACTTCTGCCACCAACTTTCCAGCGGCGTATTGCTTTGCCTCTGCGTCCACCAACCTTCCAGCGGCGTATTGCTTTGCCTCTGCTCGCTTCAAAGTGCCAGCGGCGTATTGTTTTGTCACTTCTGCCACCAACTTTCCAGCGGCGTATTGCTTTGCCTCTGCGTCCACCAACCTTCCAGCGGCGTATTGCTTTGCCTCTGCTCGCTTCAAAGTGCCAGCGGCGTATTGTTTTGCCACTTCTGCCACCAACTTTCCAGCGGCGTATTGCTTTGCCTCTGCGTCCACCAACCT
Organism: Nomada lathburiana; assembly: GCA_963667235.1. Lineage (NCBI taxonomy): Eukaryota > Metazoa > Arthropoda > Insecta > Hymenoptera > Apidae > Nomada > Nomada lathburiana. The sequence goes on from OY763899.1 coordinate 14,590,787, forward strand.
TCCAGCGGCGTATTGCTTTGCCTCTGCTCGCTTCAAAGTGCCAGCGGCGTATTGTTTTGTCACTTCTGCCACCAACTTTCCAGCGGCGTATTGCTTTGCCTCTGCGTCCACCAACCTTCCAGCGGCGTATTGCTTTGCCTCTGCTCGCTTCAAAGTGCCAGCGGCGTATTGTTTTGTCACTTCTGCCACCAACTTTCCAGCGGCGTATTGCTTTGCCTCTGCGTCCACCAACCTTCCAGCGGCGTATCGCTTTGCCTCTGCTCGCTTCAAAGTGCCAGCGGCGTATTGTTTTGCCACTTCTGCCACCAACTTTCCAGCGGCGTATTGCTTTGCCTCTGCGTCCACCAACCTTCCAGCGGCGTATTGCTTTGCCTCTGCTCGCTTCAAAGTGCCAGCGGCGTATTGTTTTGTCACTTCTGCCACCAACTTTCCAGCGGCGTATTGCTTTGCCTCTGCGTCCACCAACCTTCCAGCGGCGTATTGCTTTGCCTCTGCTCGCTTCAAAGTGCCAGCGGCGT
>OY763899.1:14596304-14611304 GCA_963667235.1 Nomada lathburiana
GCTATCGGTCTCGTGGTCGTATTTAGCCTTAGATGGAGTTTACCACCCACTTAGGGCTGCACTCTCAAGCAACCCGACTCTAAGGAGAGATCCTCCCGAAACGCGTACCGGTCGCTACGGGCCTGGCACCCTCTACGGGTAAATGGCCCCATTCAAGATGGACTTGGACGCGGTTCGACGCCACGGGATAAACGGATCCTCCCGAACACTACATTTCCCGGCGGCTGTACCGCGGGATTCAGTGCTGGGCTAATTCCTGTTCGCTCGCCGCTACTAAGGAAATCCTTGTTAGTTTCTTTTCCTCCGCTTAGTAATATGCTTAAATTCAGCGGGTAATCTCGCCTACTCTGAGGTCGTCTGTTACGTATCGAACCACGAAGCAATTTTCTGTTTCGTGATAAGGCATTTATGCACGTTGAGTGAGAAGGGTACGCAAGGTACAAAAAAAAAAAAAAAAATAGTAGAGAAAAACGGAAAAAGAACGAAAAAAAAAAAATGGAAAAAAAAATCGCGCGAGACGCACGCTAGACATCCAATATAAATTCGAAACCGGCAACTTTTAACGTCCGTCCACTTGCGAAGAGCAGGATACATTTTATATATATATATATATAAAATCCTCCTTTTGCCCATTCACATTTCGGGGACTGGACGACCGGTTTTGGATGCGCGGTCTCGGCGATCGGCAAAACTAAGGGACGGCAAACCCGGGGCGACCAATTTTATATCGTCCATATTTATTTATCCGATATATATATGTGTTCGAGGGGGCCTCGCCAACGAGTATCTGATGTTCTCTGGTTCGGTTCCACCTCGTCGTCCCGTCTGTAAGAATGGTTTTTTCCTCTTTCCTTCTTCTCCCAGGCACTACACGAACGCATCCCTCTTCGTACAGTGACTCCGATCGGTCGAACGTCCACAATCGGGGTACCGAAACGTCGGAAGCAGAGCGCTAACTCGAGAACACGCGTAGGCAAGCTCCCCGTAGCACGGTTGGCGAAACGCGCGGACAATCGACGAACGTGGCTGGGTGGTCAAAGGCGCGGCGGGCAGATAAGGCAGAGGGAGAGAGAGAGAGACAGGCGAGACGACGGGGAATCGTTTCATCCCGTTACAGTACTCGTGTGGACGCTGTCTCTCTTTCCTCTCGCTCACTTTCCTTCCTCTCGATAACCGCACGGCGCGCATCGACCGACATCCCAATGCATCAACGTTCGAGGATACCGCGGCGTAAAACACCACCGGTGCACAGAGAGACATGGCACTAGGTGACCAGAGGCACGTCAAACTTCCAACGACGACCCTCGCGATATGTGTGCATATCGACGCAAGAGTATGTAACAACAGGGTTTTGCGAACGGTGCCAAGAAAAATAGAAAAAATTCTCACACATTCAATAACGACGGGGAAGGTAAAACACCACCTCCCAAAAGATACCTGGGGCCCTGTGTTTCACGAACACATCATCAGGGACGATCAGGTCGCTCTCCTTCGAGCCCTTCCGTTCTGCCGTGCTCTTTTTCCAAATTTCATTCTCCTCCATTACACTCTCTCTATCTATCTTTATACATTTTTTTTCACTTCTCTCTCACGGACCGAGTTTCAATTTCGCGATGAAATCTGTCCTCTCGGTCGCGCGCAAAGATTCGTTTCGGGCGACGTCGGGAGCGCGGTCTTTAAATACGCGGGCACCATGTCCAGGGTGAAAGCGACCGCTTAAAGAGGTCGTCAGTTCACCCAGGGGGGCCACGCGCCCGCGACAAACGCCGACGAACGTCCAACAATCGCTCGTACGCCGCGAAAGTCTCAACATTCCCCTATCATCATCTCCTTTCTTCCTTCCGAACGCCCGATACCAGTAACGTTCTACGCGAACGACGACGGGGATCCTTCGGAATTGGAAAAGAAACGGGGGTTCAAGAGAGAGCGAACGCAACGCAAGCAGTATTTTGTTACGTGAACGACCCTCAGCCAGGCGTGGTCCAGGATTTGGAATCCGTGGACCGCAATGTGCGTTCGAAATGTCGATGTTCATGTGTCCTGCAGTTCACACGTTGACGCGCAATTAGCTGCGTTCTTCATCGACCCACGAGCCAAGTGATCCACCGTTCAGGGTAATCGTATATAATTTTATTCATATTGTGTTTTTTGTTTCAATCCCTCTGGTACTTCGTTTCGAAATAAACAGAGACCCTACGCAACACGCCAGCGCGCGCGCGAAGCGAGGGCGTCGCCACCGCCTCGGGGTTCGTATAGAACCCCATAGGAGACGAAAATTGTTGACGACACGATCAGGTCCAATGACGAAGCACGCCGGGAGACAACGCTGACGCGTTTCCCCTAACGGCCGGGCGCAGAGTACATTATGGTAAATGAACCGTCGAATGTCACGGGGTCGAGAGGAACGGCGGGAGATTTCCCGACACTGTTTATCCTCCGACTCGCCGCGCGACTTCGAGAACGCACGCGGATAACGACGCGCAGCGCCCTTGGTTCGATCATACGGTCTCCGTGTTGTTGACGGGAGAATATTATATAATTTTTGTCAAGAGAAGGAGACGAGCGAAACACGCTGCCCCGGATAGCCTCGAGTCGGTCTTGCGTCCCAATTATTCCGTACGAGAACAACGGTGTTATTCTCGTTTAAACGGCATGGGTGTCCGACGCACGAGCTGCGAGTTACCGAAGCCGGTTCCATATATACCCCCGAAGCACCACTTCCCTCGATTTATTATTTCATTCTCTTCCGCCTCTTTCACAGGATACAGATATGTGTATCGAACCTTTAAATTAACGGGCGCACAATCAACGACGATATGCGTGTAATTCGATTTTCGTTCCAGGTTACCCGATCCGTGCACGATAAAATCGAGCACAGTTTCGTATTCAATTGGACGCAAAATTTCCTTCACAGGACACAACACGGAATAGGGAGCACGCAACCAACGGGGCGATATTTCCCTCGGTAGAAAGAAACAAAAAAGAAAGAAAGAAAAAGAGGAGAAGGAAAAGAGCGTTCGACAATGTTATATTATTCCCTTCTCTACACACTCTCTCTATCCATCCTTCTGCCTTTCCACCAAGGTACTTACCGGCGCTCGCGCTGGAAGAGATCCTCTCTCCGATGTGTCCTCTTGTGAGAGGAACTCGGGAAACGTATTACACGATCGGACAAGAAGAACAGCGAAGAACGTTGGTCTCTGTAACGCTCTCCTTTCTGGTCGCGTCTCACACTCTCGCTCGTCCCCAACCTGACACGGGGCATTGTGTAGTTTCTAAACGTATCGGAAGTATTAAGAGAACGGCGGGTCGGTGTCGACCTCACGCAAGCGTCCGTTTGTAACTTCTCACGAAAACGTCGCGATACAACACGTTCATCCCGTTGCCGTGGAGGGCGAGAAGAGACGTCGTCTCAGAATTCGAACTGGAACAGGCCGCCGTTTCGTCTGAACTTGAAATCCGGAAAGGTTTCCCGGTTTCGACGCTTGTTATGACCTCGCGCGCCAACGTCGATCGGTCCACAGACGGGAGGACAATGTCTCCGCGCGTAAGCCGTGTGTCGTCGACGACGGTGCCGAGGCTCGTTCGATCTAAATTTTTATTTGTTCGTTCGATATCGGTTATGCTATCGGACGGTTTTTTCTTTTTCATTTTCATTTTCTTTCAAGCCATGATGATATTGTATATATTTTTCATTTTCGTGTGTCTTTCAGTGTTATTTCATTCGTTAATGATCCTTCCGCAGGTTCACCTACGGAAACCTTGTTACGACTTTTACTTCCTCTAAATGATCAAGTTTGGTCATCTTCCCGGTAACATCGGCAATGCCGAAGCATTGGCCGCGCACCAGTCCGAAGACCTCACTAAATCATTCAATCGGTAGTAGCGACGGGCGGTGTGTACAAAGGGCAGGGACGTAATCAACGCGAGCTTATGACTCGCGCTTACTGGGAATTCCTCGTTCATGGGGAATAATTGCAAGCCCCAATCCCTAGCACGAAGGAGGTTCAGCGGGTTACCCGGGCCTTTCGGCCAGGGAAAACACGCTGATTCCTTCAGTGTAGCGCGCGTGCGGCCCAGAACATCTAAGGGCATCACAGACCTGTTATTGCTCAATCTCGTGCGGCTAGAAGCCGCCTGTCCCTCTAAGAAGATTTGTTTGTACGTTGGTAGTAAAAACCCGCCGACCGAAGCCGGGGGCCTTCGAGATACCATAAGATACGTCTATTTAGCAGGCTAGAGTCTCGTTCGTTATCGGAATTAACCAGACAAATCGCTCCACCAACTAAGAACGGCCATGCACCACCACCCACCGAATCAAGAAAGAGCTATCAATCTGTCAATCCTTCCGGTGTCCGGGCCTGGTGAGGTTTCCCGTGTTGAGTCAAATTAAGCCGCAGGCTCCACTCCTGGTGGTGCCCTTCCGTCAATTCCTTTAAGTTTCAGCTTTGCAACCATACTTCCCCCGGAACCCAAAAGCTTTGGTTTCCCGGAAGCTGCCCGCCGAGTCATCGGAGGAACTTCGGCGGATCGCTAGCTGGCATCGTTTATGGTTAGAACTAGGGCGGTATCTGATCGCCTTCGAACCTCTAACTTTCGTTCTTGATTAATGAAAACATTTTTGGCAAATGCTTTCGCTTCTGTCCGTCTTGCGACGATCCAAGAATTTCACCTCTAACGTCGCAATACGAATGCCCCCATCTGTCCCTATTAATCATTACCTCGGGGTTCCGAAAACCAACAAAATAGAACCGAGGTCCTATTCCATTATTCCATGCACAGAGTATTCAGGCGAAGGTAGCCTGCTTTGAGCACTCTAATTTGTTCAAAGTAAACGTACCGGCCCACCTCGACACTCAGTAAAGAGCACCGCGATGGGATATTAGTTGGACCGCCCGCGAGGAGCTAAGCCCACCGGTAGGACGTACCACATAATGCCAGTTAAACACCGCGAGCGGTGAACCGACACTGTGACACACAGATTCAACTACGAGCTTTTTAACCGCAACAACTTTAATATACGCTATTGGAGCTGGAATTACCGCGGCTGCTGGCACCAGACTTGCCCTCCAATTGGTCCTCGTTAAAGGATTTAAAGTGTACTCATTCCGATTACGGGGCCTCGGATGAGTCCCGTATCGTTATTTTTCGTCACTACCTCCCCGTGCCGGGAGTGGGTAATTTGCGCGCCTGCTGCCTTCCTTGGATGTGGTAGCCGTTTCTCAGGCTCCCTCTCCGGAATCGAACCCTGATTCCCCGTTACCCGTTACAACCATGGTAGGCGCAGAACCTACCATCGACAGTTGATAAGGCAGACATTTGAAAGATGCGTCGCCGGTGCTATTAGACCATGCGATCAGCACAAAGTTATTCAGAGTCACCAAAGCAAACGATGGACGAACGGGCGACCGCCCGCCACCGATTGGTTTTGATCTAATAAAAGCGTTCCTTCCATCTCTGGTCGGAACTCTGGTTTGCATGTATTAGCTCTAGAATTACCACAGTTATCCAAGTAAATGTGGGTACGATCTAAGGAACCATAACTGATTTAATGAGCCATTCGCGGTTTCACCTTAATGCGGCATGTACTGAGACATGCATGGCTTAATCTTTGAGACAAGCATATGACTACTGGCAGGATCAACCAGGGAGCTGCTTCGTGCAAGATACGTATGTACGCGTACGTACAACGCTCTTTACGCAACTCTACAATTTCGTTATCGACGTCGTCGGCTCTCTCGGAGGACCGATCGACGAGGCATGATTGTGTTTTTAAATAATTCTGCGTTGTTTCCATAATTAACATTTCGCCTTTCAACGCTTTATATATAATATATATATATTTCGTATATAAACCTTTGAAAACCTTCCTCTCCTCGTGCAAAAGTGCCTCGGCAACATTAGCACGCCCAAACTTTTATAATATTCGTTACATCGCCAAAAGACGAGAAAATTTTGTTTTTTTACTTCCTATCGCTCGAAGCGGAAGAGTTGATGCTCAGTTAGTACGAGTATAACGCCGCAGCGAAGATACAAGTCACCTGCGAGAACCTCGCTCGCCACAATAGGGCCATTCGGTCTATGACACCGACCCGTGGCAATGCTGTACAGAGAGTATACATTTCGTCCAACGTACGTGTAGACGACGAAAATTGAGTGGCCACGCAATGGAACCAGCCCAGATACGATATTCTGAACACCGGTGAACTGTATCTCAGCCGAGGCCGTAGTACAGACACGCGATGCAACGCCCCAGCCGCTCGTCCCTTTCGGTACGCTCGCCGGCTACCTCTCTCTTATAGGTACGGAACGGCCGCCGGGGACGCCGGCGCCGCACGGTCTTATGCACGGGACCATACGGGGCGAAATCGTCGCAACGGGAGGATTTTCCCAACGACTTCCAACAAGCTCGTGCATTACCGAACAATCGATATTAACATTGTTCCCACGGATAAACATTCTTAATTTACATATTTAACAACAAAAAATTTTATTTTCTCGATTATCGAATTTCAAGTTTCGGCGGCGTATTGCTTTGCCCCACCTGGCTTCCAACTACATAATTAACAAAGAAATTGACAAACTAACTAACTAACTAACTAACTAACTAACTAACTAACTAACCAACTAACTAACTAACTAACTAACTAACCAACCAACTAACCAACCAACTAACTAACTAACTAACAAACTAACTAACTAACTAACTAACTAACTAACTAACTAACTAAATAACTAACTAAATAAATAAATAACTAACCAACTATCCAACTAACTAACTAAATAACTAACTAACCAGCGGCGTATTGCTTTGCCTCTGCACGCTTCTAAGTGCCAGCGGCGTATTGCTTTGCCTCTGCGTCCACCAACCTTCCAGCGGCGTATTGCTTTGCCTCTGCTCGCTTCAAAGTGCCAGCGGCGTATTGTTTTGCCACTTCTGCCACCAACCTTCCAGCGGCGTATTGCTTTGCCTCTGCTCGCTTCAAAGTGCCAGCGGCGTATTGTTTTGTCACTTCTGCCACCAACTTTCCAGCGGCGTATTGCTTTGCCTCTGCGTCCACCAACCTTCCAGCGGCGTATTGCTTTGCCTCTGCTCGCTTCAAAGTGCCAGCGGCGTATTGTTTTGTCACTTCTGCCACCAACTTTCCAGCGGCGTATTGCTTTGCCTCTGCGTCCACCAACCTTCCAGCGGCGTATTGCTTTGCCTCTGCTCGCTTCAAAGTGCCAGCGGCGTATTGTTTTGCCACTTCTGCCACCAACTTTCCAGCGGCGTATTGCTTTGCCTCTGCGTCCACCAACCTTCCAGCGGCGTATTGCTTTGCCTCTGCTCGCTTCAAAGTGCCAGCGGCGTATTGTTTTGTCACTTCTGCCACCAACTTTCCAGCGGCGTATTGCTTTGCCTCTGCGTCCACCAACCTTCCAGCGGCGTATTGCTTTGCCTCTGCTCGCTTCAAAGTGCCAGCGGCGTATTGTTTTGCCACTTCTGCCACCAACTTTCCAGCGGCGTATTGCTTTGCCTCTGCGTCCACCAACCTTCCAGCGGCGTATTGCTTTGCCTCTGCTCGCTTCAAAGTGCCAGCGGCGTATTGTTTTGCCACTTCTGCCACCAACTTTCCAGCGGCGTATTGCTTTGCCTCTGCGTCCACCAACCTTCCAGCGGCGTATTGCTTTGCCTCTGCTCGCTTCAAAGTGCCAGCGGCGTATTGTTTTGTCACTTCTGCCACCAACTTTCCAGCGGCGTATTGCTTTGCCTCTGCGTCCACCAACCTTCCAGCGGCGTATTGCTTTGCCTCTGCTCGCTTCAAAGTGCCAGCGGCGTATTGTTTTGCCACTTCTGCCACCAACTTTCCAGCGGCGTATTGCTTTGCCTCTGCGTCCACCAACCTTCCAGCGGCGTATTGCTTTGCCTCTGCTCGCTTCAAAGTGCCAGCGGCGTATTGTTTTGCCACTTCTGCCACCAACTTTCCAGCGGCGTATTGCTTTGCCTCTGCGTCCACCAACCTTCCAGCGGCGTATTGCTTTGCCTCTGCTCGCTTCAAAGTGCCAGCGGCGTATTGTTTTGTCACTTCTGCCACCAACTTTCCAGCGGCGTATTGCTTTGCCTCTGCGTCCACCAACCTTCCAGCGGCGTATTGTTTTGCCTCTGCTCGCTTCAAAGTGCCAGCGGCGTATTGTTTTGCCACTTCTGCCACCAACTTTCCAGCGGCGTATTGCTTTGCCTCTGCGTCCACCAACCTTCCAGCGGCGTATTGCTTTGCCTCTGCTCGCTTCAAAGTGCCAGCGGCGTATTGTTTTGCCACTTCTGCCACCAACTTTCCAGCGGCGTATTGCTTTGCCTCTGCGTCCACCAACCTTCCAGCGGCGTATTGCTTTGCCTCTGCTCGCTTCAAAGTGCCAGCGGCGTATTGTTTTGTCACTTCTGCCACCAACTTTCCAGCGGCGTATTGCTTTGCCTCTGCGTCCACCAACCTTCCAGCGGCGTATTGCTTTGCCTCTGCTCGCTTCAAAGTGCCAGCGGCGTATTGTTTTGCCACTTCTGCCACCAACTTTCCAGCGGCGTATTGCTTTGCCTCTGCGTCCACCAACCTTCCAGCGGCGTATTGCTTTGCCTCTGCTCGCTTCAAAGTGCCAGCGGCGTATTGTTTTGCCACTTCTGCCACCAACTTTCCAGCGGCGTATTGCTTTGCCTCTGCGTCCACCAACCTTCCAGCGGCGTATTGCTTTGCCTCTGCTCGCTTCAAAGTGCCAGCGGCGTATTGTTTTGCCACTTCTGCCACCAACTTTCCAGCGGCGTATTGCTTTGCCTCTGCGTCCACCAACCTTCCAGCGGCGTATTGCTTTGCCTCTGCTCGCTTCAAAGTGCCAGCGGCGTATTGTTTTGCCACTTCTGCCACCAACTTTCCAGCGGCGTATTGCTTTGCCTCTGCGTCCACCAACCTTCCAGCGGCGTATTGCTTTGCCTCTGCTCGCTTCAAAGTGCCAGCGGCGTATTGTTTTGTCACTTCTGCCACCAACTTTCCAGCGGCGTATTGCTTTGCCTCTGCGTCCACCAACCTTCCAGCGGCGTATTGCTTTGCCTCTGCTCGCTTCAAAGTGCCAGCGGCGTATTGTTTTGCCACTTCTGCCACCAACTTTCCAGCGGCGTATTGCTTTGCCTCTGCTCGCTTCAAAGTGCCAGCGGCGTATTGTTTTGCCACTTCTGCCACCAACTTTCCAGCGGCGTATTGCTTTGCCTCTGCGTCCACCAACCTTCCAGCGGCGTATTGCTTTGCCTCTGCTCGCTTCAAAGTGCCAGCGGCGTATTGTTTTGCCACTTCTGCCACCAACTTTCCAGCGGCGTATTGCTTTGCCTCTGCGTCCACCAACCTTCCAGCGGCGTATTGCTTTGCCTCTGCTCGCTTCAAAGTGCCAGCGGCGTATTGTTTTGCCACTTCTGCCACCAACTTTCCAGCGGCGTATTGCTTTGCCTCTGCGTCCACCAACCTTCCAGCGGCGTATTGCTTTGCCTCTGCTCGCTTCAAAGTGCCAGCGGCGTATTGTTTTGCCACTTCTGCCACCAACTTTCCAGCGGCGTATTGCTTTGCCTCTGCGTCCACCAACCTTCCAGCGGCGTATTGCTTTGCCTCTGCTCGCTTCAAAGTGCCAGCGGCGTATTGTTTTGCCACTTCTGCCACCAACTTTCCAGCGGCGTATTGCTTTGCCTCTGCGTCCACCAACCTTCCAGCGGCGTATTGCTTTGCCTCTGCTCGCTTCAAAGTGCCAGCGGCGTATTGTTTTGCCACTTCTGCCACCAACTTTCCAGCGGCGTATTGCTTTGCCTCTGCGTCCACCAACCTTCCAGCGGCGTATTGCTTTGCCTCTGCTCGCTTCAAAGTGCCAGCGGCGTATTGTTTTGTCACTTCTGCCACCAACTTTCCAGCGGCGTATTGCTTTGCCTCTGCGTCCACCAACCTTCCAGCGGCGTATTGCTTTGCCTCTGCTCGCTTCAAAGTGCCAGCGGCGTATTGTTTTGCCACTTCTGCCACCAACTTTCCAGCGGCGTATTGCTTTGCCTCTGCGTCCACCAACCTTCCAGCGGCGTATTGCTTTGCCTCTGCTCGCTTCAAAGTGCCAGCGGCGTATTGTTTTGCCACTTCTGCCACCAACTTTCCAGCGGCGTATTGCTTTGCCTCTGCGTCCACCAACCTTCCAGCGGCGTATTGCTTTGCCTCTGCTCGCTTCAAAGTGCCAGCGGCGTATTGTTTTGCCACTTCTGCCACCAACTTTCCAGCGGCGTATTGCTTTGCCTCTGCGTCCACCAACCTTCCAGCGGCGTATTGCTTTGCCTCTGCTCGCTTCAAAGTGCCAGCGGCGTATTGTTTTGCCACTTCTGCCACCAACTTTCCAGCGGCGTATTGCTTTGCCTCTGCGTCCACCAACCTTCCAGCGGCGTATTGCTTTGCCTCTGCTCGCTTCAAAGTGCCAGCGGCGTATTGTTTTGTCACTTCTGCCACCAACTTTCCAGCGGCGTATTGCTTTGCCTCTGCGTCCACCAACCTTCCAGCGGCGTATTGCTTTGCCTCTGCTCGCTTCAAAGTGCCAGCGGCGTATTGTTTTGCCACTTCTGCCACCAACTTTCCAGCGGCGTATTGCTTTGCCTCTGCTCGCTTCAAAGTGCCAGCGGCGTATTGTTTTGCCACTTCTGCCACCAACTTTCCAGCGGCGTATTGCTTTGCCTCTGCGTCCACCAACCTTCCAGCGGCGTATTGCTTTGCCTCTGCTCGCTTCAAAGTGCCAGCGGCGTATTGTTTTGCCACTTCTGCCACCAACTTTCCAGCGGCGTATTGCTTTGCCTCTGCGTCCACCAACCTTCCAGCGGCGTATTGCTTTGCCTCTGCTCGCTTCAAAGTGCCAGCGGCGTATTGTTTTGCCACTTCTGCCACCAACTTTCCAGCGGCGTATTGCTTTGCCTCTGCGTCCACCAACCTTCCAGCGGCGTATTGCTTTGCCTCTGCTCGCTTCAAAGTGCCAGCGGCGTATTGTTTTGCCACTTCTGCCACCAACTTTCCAGCGGCGTATTGCTTTGCCTCTGCGTCCACCAACCTTCCAGCGGCGTATTGCTTTGCCTCTGCTCGCTTCAAAGTGCCAGCGGCGTATTGTTTTGCCACTTCTGCCACCAACTTTCCAGCGGCGTATTGCTTTGCCTCTGCGTCCACCAACCTTCCAGCGGCGTATTGCTTTGCCTCTGCTCGCTTCAAAGTGCCAGCGGCGTATTGTTTTGCCACTTCTGCCACCAACTTTCCAGCGGCGTATAGCTTTGCCTCTGCGTCCACCAACCTTCCAGCGGCGTATTGCTTTGCCTCTGCTCGCTTCAAAGTGCCAGCGGCGTATTGTTTTGCCACTTCTGCCACCAACTTTCCAGCGGCGTATTGTTTTGCCTCTGCGTCCACCAACCTTCCAGCGGCGTATTGCTTTGCCTCTGCTCGCTTCAAAGTGCCAGCGGCGTATTGTTTTGCCACTTCTGCCACCAACTTTCCAGCGGCGTATTGCTTTGCCTCTGCGTCCACCAACCTTCCAGCGGCGTATTGCTTTGCCTCTGCTCGCTTCAAAGTGCCAGCGGCGTATTGTTTTGCCACTTCTGCCACCAACTTTCCAGCGGCGTATTGCTTTGCCTCTGCGTCCACCAACCTTCCAGCGGCGTATTGCTTTGCCTCTGCTCGCTTCAAAGTGCCAGCGGCGTATTGTTTTGCCACTTCTGCCACCAACTTTCCAGCGGCGTATTGCTTTGCCTCTGCGTCCACCAACCTTCCAGCGGCGTATTGCTTTGCCTCTGCTCGCTTCAAAGTGCCAGCGGCGTATTGTTTTGCCACTTCTGCCACCAACTTTCCAGCGGCGTATAGCTTTGCCTCTGCGTCCACCAACCTTCCAGCGGCGTATTGCTTTGCCTCTGCTCGCTTCAAAGTGCCAGCGGCGTATTGTTTTGCCACTTCTGCCACCAACTTTCCAGCGGCGTATTGCTTTGCCTCTGCGTCCACCAACCTTCCAGCGGCGTATTGCTTTGCCTCTGCTCGCTTCAAAGTGCCAGCGGCGTATTGTTTTGCCACTTCTGCCACCAACTTTCCAGCGGCGTATTGCTTTGCCTCTGCTCGCTTCAAAGTGCCAGCGGCGTATTGTTTTGCCACTTCTGCCACCAACTTTCCAGCGGCGTATTGCTTTGCCTCTGCGTCCACCAACCTTCCAGCGGCGTATTGCTTTGCCTCTGCTCGCTTCAAAGTGCCAGCGGCGTATTGTTTTGCCACTTCTGCCACCAACTTTCCAGCGGCGTATTGCTTTGCCTCTGCGTCCACCAACCTTCCAGCGGCGTATTGCTTTGCCTCTGCTCGCTTCAAAGTGCCAGCGGCGTATTGTTTTGTCACTTCTGCCACCAACTTTCCAGCGGCGTATTGCTTTGCCTCTGCGTCCACCAACCTTCCAGCGGCGTATTGTTTTGCCTCTGCTCGCTTCAAAGTGCCAGCGGCGTATTGTTTTGCCACTTCTGCCACCAACTTTCCAGCGGCGTATTGCTTTGCCTCTGCGTCCACCAACCTTCCAGCGGCGTATTGCTTTGCCTCTGCTCGCTTCAAAGTGCCAGCGGCGTATTGTTTTGCCACTTCTGCCACCAACTTTCCAGCGGCGTATTGCTTTGCCTCTGCGTCCACCAACCTTCCAGCGGCGTATTGCTTTGCCTCTGCTCGCTTCAAAGTGCCAGCGGCGTATTGTTTTGTCACTTCTGCCACCAACTTTCCAGCGGCGTATTGCTTTGCCTCTGCGTCCACCAACCTTCCAGCGGCGTATTGCTTTGCCTCTGCTCGCTTCAAAGTGCCAGCGGCGTATTGTTTTGCCACTTCTGCCACCAACTTTCCAGCGGCGTATTGCTTTGCCTCTGCGTCCACCAACCTTCCAGCGGCGTATTGCTTTGCCTCTGCTCGCTTCAAAGTGCCAGCGGCGTATTGTTTTGCCACTTCTGCCACCAACTTTCCAGCGGCGTATTGCTTTGCCTCTGCGTCCACCAACCTTCCAGCGGCGTATTGCTTTGCCTCTGCTCGCTTCAAAGTGCCAGCGGCGTATTGTTTTGCCACTTCTGCCACCAACTTTCCAGCGGCGTATAGCTTTGCCTCTGCGTCCACCAACCTTCCAGCGGCGTATTGCTTTGCCTCTGCTCGCTTCAAAGTGCCAGCGGCGTATTGTTTTGCCACTTCTGCCACCAACTTTCCAGCGGCGTATTGCTTTGCCTCTGCGTCCACCAACCTTCCAGCGGCGTATTGCTTTGCCTCTGCTCGCTTCAAAGTGCCAGCGGCGTATTGTTTTGCCACTTCTGCCACCAACTTTCCAGCGGCGTATTGCTTTGCCTCTGCTCGCTTCAAAGTGCCAGCGGCGTATTGTTTTGCCACTTCTGCCACCAACTTTCCAGCGGCGTATTGCTTTGCCTCTGCGTCCACCAACCTTCCAGCGGCGTATTGCTTTGCCTCTGCTCGCTTCAAAGTGCCAGCGGCGTATTGTTTTGCCACTTCTGCCACCAACTTTCCAGCGGCGTATTGCTTTGCCTCTGCGTCCACCAACCTTCCAGCGGCGTATTGCTTTGCCTCTGCTCGCTTCAAAGTGCCAGCGGCGTATTGTTTTGTCACTTCTGCCACCAACTTTCCAGCGGCGTATTGCTTTGCCTCTGCGTCCACCAACCTTCCAGCGGCGTATTGTTTTGCCTCTGCTCGCTTCAAAGTGCCAGCGGCGTATTGTTTTGCCACTTCTGCCACCAACTTTCCAGCGGCGTATTGCTTTGCCTCTGCGTCCACCAACCTTCCAGCGGCGTATTGCTTTGCCTCTGCTCGCTTCAAAGTGCCAGCGGCGTATTGTTTTGCCACTTCTGCCACCAACTTTCCAGCGGCGTATTGCTTTGCCTCTGCGTCCACCAACCTTCCAGCGGCGTATTGCTTTGCCTCTGCTCGCTTCAAAGTGCCAGCGGCGTATTGTTTTGTCACTTCTGCCACCAACTTTCCAGCGGCGTATTGCTTTGCCTCTGCGTCCACCAACCTTCCAGCGGCGTATTGCTTTGCCTCTGCTCGCTTCAAAGTGCCAGCGGCGTATTGTTTTGCCACTTCTGCCACCAACTTTCCAGCGGCGTATTGCTTTGCCTCTGCGTCCACCAACCTTCCAGCGGCGTATTGCTTTGCCTCTGCTCGCTTCAAAGTGCCAGCGGCGTATTGTTTTGTCACTTCTGCCACCAACTTTCCAGCGGCGTATTGCTTTGCCTCTGCGTCCACCAACCTTCCAGCGGCGTATTGCTTTGCCTCTGCTCGCTTCAAAGTGCCAGCGGCGTATTGTTTTGTCACTTCTGCCACCAACTTTCCAGCGGCGTATTGCTTTGCCACTGCGTCCACCAACCTTCCAGCGGCGTATTGCTTTGCCTCTGCTCGCTTCAAAGTGCCAGCGGCGTATTGTTTTGTCACTTCTGCCACCAACTTTCCAGCGGCGTATTGCTTTGCCTCTGCGTCCACCAACCTTCCAGCGGCGTATTGCTTTGCCTCTGCTCGCTTCAAAGTGCCAGCGGCGTATTGTTTTGCCACTTCTGCCACCAACTTTCCAGCGGCGTATTGCTTTGCCTCTGCGTCCACCAACCTTCCAGCGGCGTATTGCTTTGCCTCTGCTCGCTTCAAAGTGCCAGCGGCGTATTGTTTTGTCACTTCTGCCACCAACTTTCCAGCGGCGTATTGCTTTGCCTCTGCGTCCACCAACCTTCCAGCGGCGTATTGTTTTGCCTCTGCTCGCTTCAAAGTGCCAGCGGCGTATTGTTTTGCCACTTCTGCCACCAACTTTCCAGCGGCGTATTGCTTTGCCTCTGCGTCCACCAACCTTCCAGCGGCGTATTGCTTTGCCTCTGCTCGCTTCAAAGTGCCAGCGGCGTATTGTTTTGCCACTTCTGCCACCAACTTTCCAGCGGCGTATTGCTTTGCCTCTGCGTCCACCAACCTTCCAGCGGCGTATTGC
>OY763899.1:14616304-14646304 GCA_963667235.1 Nomada lathburiana
TATTATAATTCCTAGGTATCTTATTTTTCTTACGTATTTTATTTTGTTATCGTTTATTTTTATTATGGGCAGTCTTGTTCTGTTCAATGTTCCTTTAATCAGCATGGCTGCAGTTTTCTCTTTTGATATTTTTAATTTGTGTGTTTGACACCAGTTATTTAGAATTTTTATTCCATTTTCTGCTATTTTTTCAATTTCTGTTCTTGAGTTTCCTTTTATGATCATTGCTAGATCATCAGCGTATGCTATGAGTTCAGCTTCTTGTTCATCTATTTCTGACTGAAAGTTATTGAGGAGTGTATCCATGCACCAGCACCATGCTGCTGGACCCAGTATGGATCCTTGTGGGCAGCCTTTTTGCATATATCGACTTATTTTGCCATGTTTTGATTTAACTATTGTCTCTCGGTTTTTGAAGTAACTCTTTATTAATTTAATGATTGTTGAGCTACATTTGGTATTTATAATTCTTGCAATGATGGCTGGCCACCATATATTGTCAAACGCAGCTTCGATATCTATGAATATTATTGTTACATATTTCCTTTCTGTGTATCTTATACTTGTTTTTAAGGTTGTTAAGGCGTCTTCTGTCGATTTACCTTTTTTAAAACCGAATTGCATTTCATTGTCCATGTTATTTTCTTTGTAATGAGTTTGAATCCTGTTTATTATTATGCGTTCGAATATTTTCCCCATAGCCGATAATAGGGCTATGGGTCTATATGAATTTATTGCCGTTTTATTTTTTGTTGGATTTTTCAAAACTATTTTAAGGTTGGCTTGTTTCCATCTGTTTGGAAAAGTTCCATTTCTCATACAGTTATTCAATAAGTTATATATGACATCTTTATTGTTGTTCCATAATTCACATATTATTTCCGTATGGAATTCATCTGGTCCTGGTGCTTTATTTTTGCTACTATGCTTTAGTGCCTGTGCTATTTCTTCTAGTGTAATGTCTGATTCTATGTTTTGGTTGTGGTAATTATTATTATTCTTTCTTATTTCCTTTTGTATATTGGTTTCGTCTTTTGTAGAGTCATTTGGTATGCATTTAGTTATAAGCGCTTGTATCGAGTCTTTCCAGCTTGTTGTATATGTTCCTGTTGGTAATTTTATTGTATTTAGTTGTTCGTCTTTTATGATTTTATTCCGTATTATTTTGTAAACCAAGCCCCAGGGGTCTCGATTTCCCTCCTGAGTGACGAAGTTTTGCCATGATTGTTTCTTATTCTTTTTAATTGTTGCTACGTATTTGTTTCTTGCAACTTTATATTTTTGTCTATATTGTAAGATTAGATCGTTATAGTTTAATTTTATAGCCCTTTGTAATTGCTTTTTGTGTTTGCATGTTTCAATTTTTAATTTCTTGATTTCGTCTGTCCACCAGGGGACTGTTCTACTGTTTGTACGTTTTTTAGGAATGCTTCCCTTACAGCAGATGTTAAGGACTTTTTCGAATAATTTAACAGCGTTTTCAGGTTTTAATGTTTTTATTTCTTGTACTATTTGTTTGTTGAATTTGTCCTTTACATTTTTGCCAAATTCGTCCCAGTTAGCTCTCTTGATATTAAATGGTTTTTCCATTTGTGTATTTATTGTGTTGGTACTTTGGTTGTTCGGAGTGATACTGAAGGTTATTATGTTATGATCACTAGCTACACAATTTAGGCTAACTTTCCAGTCCTTTATATTTTTGCTAAAGTTGGAGCTGACTAGTGTTAAGTCTATATTTGATTGTCCAGATGAGGACATGTAAGTGCTTGGATTATTTGGTTTATTTAATATTGTTAAATTGTTTTCTAATATGAAGTCTTCCAAGCTTCTGCCTCTTTCGTCTTCTTCGTTAGAAAACCATGCTTTCGATTTTGCGTTGGCATCCATTATTATGATGTATTTTTTGCCTTTTATCATGTTTATGGAGGCGCTAATTATGTCTAGGAATTTATCTATTCGTTGCGAAAACTGGCAGTATACGTTAACGATATAAAAATCATGAGAATTGTTGTACACCTGGAAGCAGGTCAGGTGTTCATCAATTTCAGGGAGTGTGAATGTACATATTTTGTTATGCTTATATACAGCCGCTACCCACGGAGTTTTAGTTTGGGGTTGTATAATTTTGACATCTTTAGAGTTATACCCACAAATTTTGTTTTTTACGTTGTATGGTTCTTGAATACACAAGATGTCAATATTTTGGCTATTAATTATTGTTTCTAACTCCGCAGAAGCGGCTGCAGAACGCTGCGCGTTGATTTGTCCAATGGTCAATGCCATTGCACTTTGGATTTATATATTTCTAGATATTTTATAAATTCTGGACACTCCCTACTCCTGACACTATGATCGGTTACTTTTCTTTTTGCCTTTACGCAGTTTATGCATTTTGGATTTTTGTTTTTGCATTCTTCTTTGCTATGCTCGTTAGAGCCGCATGTCTCACATAGCTGGTCTTTGGAATTACAATACTTCGCAATGTGTCCATGTCCGTGACACTTAAAGCATCTAACGGTGTTTAAAAATTCTTTTATCTTATACACCCTCCACAGCATGTAGACTTTGCCTTTTCCTATCAGTTGGTTATATATTTCTACAGGGAGTTGAACAATCCAGTTCATTTTGTCATTTTTATTTTTAAAGCTATGTCGGAATTCAATCTGATCCTTATATTGTTGCAGACTATCAGCACTAATATCCAAATTTTTGTTCATTAAATTTTCTTTGAGTTCTTGCTTATCGTGCTCCTTTTCTACATCGTATATTATAATTGATGGATTAATCCGTTTTGGTTTTTCTATTCTAACTCCTATTGAGGTAATGTTACTGCTTTTGATCATTTCTATATCATTTTTGTCGCTTACCTGTATTACTACACCTTTTTGCTTCATTTGTCTTATGCTTTTAATTTTTATTTTATTGTTTGCTTTTTTCAGTTCGTTAATAACTTCTGTTTTAAGTTCTTCGTTGTTTCTCTTATCTTTTTCGTTTTCAGGTTTTATTAGTATCACTTCATATTTTTCCTTACTTGTTACAGAAGGTGTTATTGCACGAGTCATCTTGGCCGCAGCCTGCGCGTAAGTATTTTTAACTAACTGGTTCTTTTCCTTAATTTCTTGTATTTTTTTGTCCATGATTTCGTTTTGCAGTTTTGTCTCCAGGATTGCCCATTTCTCCATTATAAATTTTATTGCATTTTTTGGAATTTTATTCTTTTCATCAAATAAGTATTTTTCCAATTTGTTTCTTTCGCCATATATTATTTTTAATTTTTCATTTACTTGTTCTTTGTCTTGATCTTCATCTTCATTTCTTTTTTGCTCCACTTCCTTTCCTATACTGTCAATTTTATCCTCCGAGTCATTAACCTTTCTCCTTTTGACACTTGTTGGTACGGGTAGATTGTGCGTCCTGTCCACGAAAATATTTGGAGCAGAGCTCCGTCTGAATCGCACTTCTTTTTGTGTCTCCACCGTCGTATCCATGTCTTCAGTTTCATCATCTTTGCCTTTTTGTTTTCTTTCAGTTTTTTGTTTTTGTTTAATAGACTCCATAATGTTCCCACGAGCATGGTCGGAAAGAAGGTCCACCGGGGCAGAGCCGCCGTACCCCGGTAAGGCTAGATACAACCGGGTTTCGCCAGGTACCCGGAGGTTGGCCGCTAGAGGCTGGTGCACCCACCAACCACGTCCCAGTGCCCTCGACTGGAACGCCCCTCTTCGCCGCGCACCATAGCTTGGGGTTAGGGATTTTTTAGAGAGGTTATCATCCTCGCGGCCCGGCCGGTTAAGGCAAGACCCCCGTTCCTGTGAGACATGACCACAGGTTTACGGTATGCAAGAGCTCGGGTACCTTGGGCTCGCTAAGACCCATACTGTGTCCATCCTTGGCTCGACCGAGGTCGAACCAAGGATAGACACAGCCCCTGAGGGGAGTAGATAGGGACAGAGGGAATCTCGTTAATCCATTCATGCGCGTCACTAATTAGATGACGAGGCATTTGGCTACCTTAAGAGAGTCATAGTTACTCCCGCCGTTTACCCGCGCTTTCTTGAATTTCTTCACGTTGACATTCAGAGCACTGGGCAGAAATCACATTGCGTCAACACCCGCGGGGGCCATCGCAATGCTTTGTTTTAATTAGACAGTCGGATTCCCCTAGTCCGTGCCAGTTCTGAGCTGAGCGTTGAATGGCGGCCGAAGAGAACGACCACGACGGAAATCCGCCACGGAAGCCTCGCAGCAAGGAAGATCCGCGGGAGGCCAAGGCACGGGACCGAGCTCGGATCCCGGTTTCGCAATAATGCGTCCGTTCACCTCGCACAGGCCCGGCACGTCGGCCAAACCCACTTCCCGACCAAGCCCGACACGCCCCGCTCCTCAGAGCCAATCCTTATTCCGAAGTTACGGATCCAATTTGCCGACTTCCCTTACCTACATTAATCTATCGACTAGAGGCTCTTTACCTTGGAGACCTGCTGCGGATATGGGTACGAACCGGCGCGACACCTCCACGTGGCCCTCTCCTGGATTTTCAAGGTCCGAGGGGAAGATCCGGACACCGCCGCAACTGCGGTGCTCTTCGCGTCCCAAACCCTATCTCCCTGCTAGAGGTTTCCAGGGAACTCGAACGCTTATACAGAAAAGAAAACTCTTCCCGGATCTCCCGACGGCGTCTCCAGGTCATTTTGGGTTACCCCGACGAACTCTCTCACGAGGGCCCGATTGGTATGCGGTTCCGCTGCCGGGTTCCGGAATAGGAACCGGATTCCCTTTCGCCCGACGGGTGTGTTTCTTAATTCATATCGTTATATGTTTTAGGACACCTCATCTACATAGGATTTCTCTTAGGGCTTAGGATCGACTGACTCGTGTGCAACGGCTGTTCACACGAAACCCTTCTCCACGTCAGTCCTCCAGGGCCTCGCTGGAGTATTTGCTACTACCACCAAGATCTGCACCGACGGCGGCTCCAGGCAGGCTCACGCCCAGACCCTTCTGCGCACACCGCCGCGACCCTCCTACTCGTCAGGGCTTCATGGAGGACGGCCACCCGAGGGCGACGCGTCCCTCCCCACTTGCCGCTGACGGCGGAGTATAGGCGCGACGCTTCAGCGCCATCCATTTTCAGGGCTAGTTGCTTCGGCAGGTGAGTTGTTACACACTCCTTAGCGGATTCCGACTTCCATGGCCACCGTCCTGCTGTCTTAAGCAACCAACGCCTTTCATGGTATCCCATAAGCGTCGACTTAGGCGCCTTAACTCTGCGTTTGGTTCATCCCACAGCGCCAGTTCTGCTTACCAAAATTGGCCCACTTGGCACTCTGATCCAAAATCTCGTGGCTTCACTATTCAAGCAAGCCAGAGATCTCACCCATTTAAAGTTTGAGAATAGGTTGAGGTCGTTTCGGCCCCAAGGCCTCTAATCATTCGCTTTACCAGATGAGACTCGCACGCGTTCACAGAGGAACGAGCGAGTGCCAGCTATCCTGAGGGAAACTTCGGAGGGAACCAGCTACTAGATGGTTCGATTAGTCTTTCGCCCCTATACCCAGTTCCGACGATCGATTTGCACGTCAGAATCGCTACGGACCTCCATCAGGGTTTCCCCTGACTTCGTCCTGACCAGGCATAGTTCACCATCTTTCGGGTCCCAACGTGTACGCTCTAGGTGCGCCTCTTCTCGCAATGAGAACGAAACGCCCCGGGAGTGCGAGGCCGCATCATATGCGAGGCCCATCCTCCCTAGGTCGACGCGGAGGCCGACCTTCACTTTCATTTCGCCTTTAGGTTTATGCATCCCAATGACTCGCGCACATGTTAGACTCCTTGGTCCGTGTTTCAAGACGGGTCCTGAGAGTACCCAAAGCAGTAGCGTCGCCGACCGGTAATTCGAAGCTTGGCCAGTCCGAGGACACCGCCTGCTAACAGCTGGTCAGGCCCGGGGACGGCACCGGGTCCGCGCCTCCGGGTTAAACTGACCTAGCTTGCGGCGGGCCTGACGCACACACATTCGAGAATGGATTGGTTGCGGCCCGATACCGTGCGAGTACCGTCGTGCAGCCGGCCAGGCGACCGAGGGTCTGCCGCGTGCGCTGAAAGCGACGCGACAGGCGCCCACTCGGACCGTAGACCGACACACAACGGGTCGCGACGTTCTACTAGGGGAGAAGTGCACGACTACGTTACCGGAACATTCAGGCCGAAGGCGGCGTGCCCCTGCGATGTAACCACGAGGGCACATTCGGAGCATCGCGCGCCAACGGGAGCCAGCCTCGTTGACGATGAATCTCCCCATTCGATCTTTTGGGTTTCTCAGGTTTACCCCTGAACGGTTTCACGTACTCTTGAACTCTCTCTTCAAAGTTCTTTTCAACTTTCCCTCACGGTACTTGTTCGCTATCGGTCTCGTGGTCGTATTTAGCCTTAGATGGAGTTTACCACCCACTTAGGGCTGCACTCTCAAGCAACCCGACTCTAAGGAGAGATCCTCCCGAAACGCGTACCGGTCGCTACGGGCCTGGCACCCTCTACGGGTAAATGGCCCCATTCAAGATGGACTTGGACGCGGTTCGACGCCACGGGATAAACGGATCCTCCCGAACACTACATTTCCCGGCGGCTGTACCGCGGGATTCAGTGCTGGGCTAATTCCTGTTCGCTCGCCGCTACTAAGGAAATCCTTGTTAGTTTCTTTTCCTCCGCTTAGTAATATGCTTAAATTCAGCGGGTAATCTCGCCTACTCTGAGGTCGTCTGTTACGTATCGAACCACGAAGCAATTTTCTGTTTCGTGATAAGGCATTTATGCACGTTGAGTGAGAAGGGTACGCAAGGTACAAAAAAAAAAAAAAAAATAGTAGAGAAAAACGGAAAAAGAACGAAAAAAAAAAAATGGAAAAAAAAATCGCGCGAGACGCACGCTAGACATCCAATATAAATTCGAAACCGGCAACTTTTAACGTCCGTCCACTTGCGAAGAGCAGGATACATTTTATATATATATATATATAAAATCCTCCTTTTGCCCATTCACATTTCGGGGACTGGACGACCGGTTTTGGATGCGCGGTCTCGGCGATCGGCAAAACTAAGGGACGGCAAACCCGGGGCGACCAATTTTATATCGTCCATATTTATTTATCCGATATATATATGTGTTCGAGGGGGCCTCGCCAACGAGTATCTGATGTTCTCTGGTTCGGTTCCACCTCGTCGTCCCGTCTGTAAGAATGGTTTTTTCCTCTTTCCTTCTTCTCCCAGGCACTACACGAACGCATCCCTCTTCGTACAGTGACTCCGATCGGTCGAACGTCCACAATCGGGGTACCGAAACGTCGGAAGCAGAGCGCTAACTCGAGAACACGCGTAGGCAAGCTCCCCGTAGCACGGTTGGCGAAACGCGCGGACAATCGACGAACGTGGCTGGGTGGTCAAAGGCGCGGCGGGCAGATAAGGCAGAGGGAGAGAGAGAGAGACAGGCGAGACGACGGGGAATCGTTTCATCCCGTTACAGTACTCGTGTGGACGCTGTCTCTCTTTCCTCTCGCTCACTTTCCTTCCTCTCGATAACCGCACGGCGCGCATCGACCGACATCCCAATGCATCAACGTTCGAGGATACCGCGGCGTAAAACACCACCGGTGCACAGAGAGACATGGCACTAGGTGACCAGAGGCACGTCAAACTTCCAACGACGACCCTCGCGATATGTGTGCATATCGACGCAAGAGTATGTAACAACAGGGTTTTGCGAACGGTGCCAAGAAAAATAGAAAAAATTCTCACACATTCAATAACGACGGGGAAGGTAAAACACCACCTCCCAAAAGATACCTGGGGCCCTGTGTTTCACGAACACATCATCAGGGACGATCAGGTCGCTCTCCTTCGAGCCCTTCCGTTCTGCCGTGCTCTTTTTCCAAATTTCATTCTCCTCCATTACACTCTCTCTATCTATCTTTATACATTTTTTTTCACTTCTCTCTCACGGACCGAGTTTCAATTTCGCGATGAAATCTGTCCTCTCGGTCGCGCGCAAAGATTCGTTTCGGGCGACGTCGGGAGCGCGGTCTTTAAATACGCGGGCACCATGTCCAGGGTGAAAGCGACCGCTTAAAGAGGTCGTCAGTTCACCCAGGGGGGCCACGCGCCCGCGACAAACGCCGACGAACGTCCAACAATCGCTCGTACGCCGCGAAAGTCTCAACATTCCCCTATCATCATCTCCTTTCTTCCTTCCGAACGCCCGATACCAGTAACGTTCTACGCGAACGACGACGGGGATCCTTCGGAATTGGAAAAGAAACGGGGGTTCAAGAGAGAGCGAACGCAACGCAAGCAGTATTTTGTTACGTGAACGACCCTCAGCCAGGCGTGGTCCAGGATTTGGAATCCGTGGACCGCAATGTGCGTTCGAAATGTCGATGTTCATGTGTCCTGCAGTTCACACGTTGACGCGCAATTAGCTGCGTTCTTCATCGACCCACGAGCCAAGTGATCCACCGTTCAGGGTAATCGTATATAATTTTATTCATATTGTGTTTTTTGTTTCAATCCCTCTGGTACTTCGTTTCGAAATAAACAGAGACCCTACGCAACACGCCAGCGCGCGCGCGAAGCGAGGGCGTCGCCACCGCCTCGGGGTTCGTATAGAACCCCATAGGAGACGAAAATTGTTGACGACACGATCAGGTCCAATGACGAAGCACGCCGGGAGACAACGCTGACGCGTTTCCCCTAACGGCCGGGCGCAGAGTACATTATGGTAAATGAACCGTCGAATGTCACGGGGTCGAGAGGAACGGCGGGAGATTTCCCGACACTGTTTATCCTCCGACTCGCCGCGCGACTTCGAGAACGCACGCGGATAACGACGCGCAGCGCCCTTGGTTCGATCATACGGTCTCCGTGTTGTTGACGGGAGAATATTATATAATTTTTGTCAAGAGAAGGAGACGAGCGAAACACGCTGCCCCGGATAGCCTCGAGTCGGTCTTGCGTCCCAATTATTCCGTACGAGAACAACGGTGTTATTCTCGTTTAAACGGCATGGGTGTCCGACGCACGAGCTGCGAGTTACCGAAGCCGGTTCCATATATACCCCCGAAGCACCACTTCCCTCGATTTATTATTTCATTCTCTTCCGCCTCTTTCACAGGATACAGATATGTGTATCGAACCTTTAAATTAACGGGCGCACAATCAACGACGATATGCGTGTAATTCGATTTTCGTTCCAGGTTACCCGATCCGTGCACGATAAAATCGAGCACAGTTTCGTATTCAATTGGACGCAAAATTTCCTTCACAGGACACAACACGGAATAGGGAGCACGCAACCAACGGGGCGATATTTCCCTCGGTAGAAAGAAACAAAAAAGAAAGAAAGAAAAAGAGGAGAAGGAAAAGAGCGTTCGACAATGTTATATTATTCCCTTCTCTACACACTCTCTCTATCCATCCTTCTGCCTTTCCACCAAGGTACTTACCGGCGCTCGCGCTGGAAGAGATCCTCTCTCCGATGTGTCCTCTTGTGAGAGGAACTCGGGAAACGTATTACACGATCGGACAAGAAGAACAGCGAAGAACGTTGGTCTCTGTAACGCTCTCCTTTCTGGTCGCGTCTCACACTCTCGCTCGTCCCCAACCTGACACGGGGCATTGTGTAGTTTCTAAACGTATCGGAAGTATTAAGAGAACGGCGGGTCGGTGTCGACCTCACGCAAGCGTCCGTTTGTAACTTCTCACGAAAACGTCGCGATACAACACGTTCATCCCGTTGCCGTGGAGGGCGAGAAGAGACGTCGTCTCAGAATTCGAACTGGAACAGGCCGCCGTTTCGTCTGAACTTGAAATCCGGAAAGGTTTCCCGGTTTCGACGCTTGTTATGACCTCGCGCGCCAACGTCGATCGGTCCACAGACGGGAGGACAATGTCTCCGCGCGTAAGCCGTGTGTCGTCGACGACGGTGCCGAGGCTCGTTCGATCTAAATTTTTATTTGTTCGTTCGATATCGGTTATGCTATCGGACGGTTTTTTCTTTTTCATTTTCATTTTCTTTCAAGCCATGATGATATTGTATATATTTTTCATTTTCGTGTGTCTTTCAGTGTTATTTCATTCGTTAATGATCCTTCCGCAGGTTCACCTACGGAAACCTTGTTACGACTTTTACTTCCTCTAAATGATCAAGTTTGGTCATCTTCCCGGTAACATCGGCAATGCCGAAGCATTGGCCGCGCACCAGTCCGAAGACCTCACTAAATCATTCAATCGGTAGTAGCGACGGGCGGTGTGTACAAAGGGCAGGGACGTAATCAACGCGAGCTTATGACTCGCGCTTACTGGGAATTCCTCGTTCATGGGGAATAATTGCAAGCCCCAATCCCTAGCACGAAGGAGGTTCAGCGGGTTACCCGGGCCTTTCGGCCAGGGAAAACACGCTGATTCCTTCAGTGTAGCGCGCGTGCGGCCCAGAACATCTAAGGGCATCACAGACCTGTTATTGCTCAATCTCGTGCGGCTAGAAGCCGCCTGTCCCTCTAAGAAGATTTGTTTGTACGTTGGTAGTAAAAACCCGCCGACCGAAGCCGGGGGCCTTCGAGATACCATAAGATACGTCTATTTAGCAGGCTAGAGTCTCGTTCGTTATCGGAATTAACCAGACAAATCGCTCCACCAACTAAGAACGGCCATGCACCACCACCCACCGAATCAAGAAAGAGCTATCAATCTGTCAATCCTTCCGGTGTCCGGGCCTGGTGAGGTTTCCCGTGTTGAGTCAAATTAAGCCGCAGGCTCCACTCCTGGTGGTGCCCTTCCGTCAATTCCTTTAAGTTTCAGCTTTGCAACCATACTTCCCCCGGAACCCAAAAGCTTTGGTTTCCCGGAAGCTGCCCGCCGAGTCATCGGAGGAACTTCGGCGGATCGCTAGCTGGCATCGTTTATGGTTAGAACTAGGGCGGTATCTGATCGCCTTCGAACCTCTAACTTTCGTTCTTGATTAATGAAAACATTTTTGGCAAATGCTTTCGCTTCTGTCCGTCTTGCGACGATCCAAGAATTTCACCTCTAACGTCGCAATACGAATGCCCCCATCTGTCCCTATTAATCATTACCTCGGGGTTCCGAAAACCAACAAAATAGAACCGAGGTCCTATTCCATTATTCCATGCACAGAGTATTCAGGCGAAGGTAGCCTGCTTTGAGCACTCTAATTTGTTCAAAGTAAACGTACCGGCCCACCTCGACACTCAGTAAAGAGCACCGCGATGGGATATTAGTTGGACCGCCCGCGAGGAGCTAAGCCCACCGGTAGGACGTACCACATAATGCCAGTTAAACACCGCGAGCGGTGAACCGACACTGTGACACACAGATTCAACTACGAGCTTTTTAACCGCAACAACTTTAATATACGCTATTGGAGCTGGAATTACCGCGGCTGCTGGCACCAGACTTGCCCTCCAATTGGTCCTCGTTA
This sequence comes from Nomada lathburiana, assembly GCA_963667235.1. Taxonomy (NCBI): domain Eukaryota; kingdom Metazoa; phylum Arthropoda; class Insecta; order Hymenoptera; family Apidae; genus Nomada; species Nomada lathburiana. The sequence continues at coordinate 14,627,792 of OY763899.1, forward strand.
AAGGATTTAAAGTGTACTCATTCCGATTACGGGGCCTCGGATGAGTCCCGTATCGTTATTTTTCGTCACTACCTCCCCGTGCCGGGAGTGGGTAATTTGCGCGCCTGCTGCCTTCCTTGGATGTGGTAGCCGTTTCTCAGGCTCCCTCTCCGGAATCGAACCCTGATTCCCCGTTACCCGTTACAACCATGGTAGGCGCAGAACCTACCATCGACAGTTGATAAGGCAGACATTTGAAAGATGCGTCGCCGGTGCTATTAGACCATGCGATCAGCACAAAGTTATTCAGAGTCACCAAAGCAAACGATGGACGAACGGGCGACCGCCCGCCACCGATTGGTTTTGATCTAATAAAAGCGTTCCTTCCATCTCTGGTCGGAACTCTGGTTTGCATGTATTAGCTCTAGAATTACCACAGTTATCCAAGTAAATGTGGGTACGATCTAAGGAACCATAACTGATTTAATGAGCCATTCGCGGTTTCACCTTAATGCGGCATGTACTGAGACATGCATGGCTTAATCTTTGAGACAAGCATATGACTACTGGCAGGATCAACCAGGGAGCTGCTTCGTGCAAGATACGTATGTACGCGTACGTACAACGCTCTTTACGCAACTCTACAATTTCGTTATCGACGTCGTCGGCTCTCTCGGAGGACCGATCGACGAGGCATGATTGTGTTTTTAAATAATTCTGCGTTGTTTCCATAATTAACATTTCGCCTTTCAACGCTTTATATATAATATATATATATTTCGTATATAAACCTTTGAAAACCTTCCTCTCCTCGTGCAAAAGTGCCTCGGCAACATTAGCACGCCCAAACTTTTATAATATTCGTTACATCGCCAAAAGACGAGAAAATTTTGTTTTTTTACTTCCTATCGCTCGAAGCGGAAGAGTTGATGCTCAGTTAGTACGAGTATAACGCCGCAGCGAAGATACAAGTCACCTGCGAGAACCTCGCTCGCCACAATAGGGCCATTCGGTCTATGACACCGACCCGTGGCAATGCTGTACAGAGAGTATACATTTCGTCCAACGTACGTGTAGACGACGAAAATTGAGTGGCCACGCAATGGAACCAGCCCAGATACGATATTCTGAACACCGGTGAACTGTATCTCAGCCGAGGCCGTAGTACAGACACGCGATGCAACGCCCCAGCCGCTCGTCCCTTTCGGTACGCTCGCCGGCTACCTCTCTCTTATAGGTACGGAACGGCCGCCGGGGACGCCGGCGCCGCACGGTCTTATGCACGGGACCATACGGGGCGAAATCGTCGCAACGGGAGGATTTTCCCAACGACTTCCAACAAGCTCGTGCATTACCGAACAATCGATATTAACATTGTTCCCACGGATAAACATTCTTAATTTACATATTTAACAACAAAAAATTTTATTTTCTCGATTATCGAATTTCAAGTTTCGGCGGCGTATTGCTTTGCCCCACCTGGCTTCCAACTACATAATTAACAAAGAAATTGACAAACTAACTAACTAACTAACTAACTAACTAACTAACTAACTAACCAACTAACTAACTAACTAACTAACTAACCAACCAACTAACCAACCAACTAACTAACTAACTAACAAACTAACTAACTAACTAACTAACTAACTAACTAACTAACTAAATAACTAACTAAATAAATAAATAACTAACCAACTATCCAACTAACTAACTAAATAACTAACTAACCAGCGGCGTATTGCTTTGCCTCTGCACGCTTCTAAGTGCCAGCGGCGTATTGCTTTGCCTCTGCGTCCACCAACCTTCCAGCGGCGTATTGCTTTGCCTCTGCTCGCTTCAAAGTGCCAGCGGCGTATTGTTTTGCCACTTCTGCCACCAACCTTCCAGCGGCGTATTGCTTTGCCTCTGCTCGCTTCAAAGTGCCAGCGGCGTATTGTTTTGTCACTTCTGCCACCAACTTTCCAGCGGCGTATTGCTTTGCCTCTGCGTCCACCAACCTTCCAGCGGCGTATTGCTTTGCCTCTGCTCGCTTCAAAGTGCCAGCGGCGTATTGTTTTGTCACTTCTGCCACCAACTTTCCAGCGGCGTATTGCTTTGCCTCTGCGTCCACCAACCTTCCAGCGGCGTATTGCTTTGCCTCTGCTCGCTTCAAAGTGCCAGCGGCGTATTGTTTTGCCACTTCTGCCACCAACTTTCCAGCGGCGTATTGCTTTGCCTCTGCGTCCACCAACCTTCCAGCGGCGTATTGCTTTGCCTCTGCTCGCTTCAAAGTGCCAGCGGCGTATTGTTTTGTCACTTCTGCCACCAACTTTCCAGCGGCGTATTGCTTTGCCTCTGCGTCCACCAACCTTCCAGCGGCGTATTGCTTTGCCTCTGCTCGCTTCAAAGTGCCAGCGGCGTATTGTTTTGCCACTTCTGCCACCAACTTTCCAGCGGCGTATTGCTTTGCCTCTGCGTCCACCAACCTTCCAGCGGCGTATTGCTTTGCCTCTGCTCGCTTCAAAGTGCCAGCGGCGTATTGTTTTGCCACTTCTGCCACCAACTTTCCAGCGGCGTATTGCTTTGCCTCTGCGTCCACCAACCTTCCAGCGGCGTATTGCTTTGCCTCTGCTCGCTTCAAAGTGCCAGCGGCGTATTGTTTTGTCACTTCTGCCACCAACTTTCCAGCGGCGTATTGCTTTGCCTCTGCGTCCACCAACCTTCCAGCGGCGTATTGCTTTGCCTCTGCTCGCTTCAAAGTGCCAGCGGCGTATTGTTTTGCCACTTCTGCCACCAACTTTCCAGCGGCGTATTGCTTTGCCTCTGCGTCCACCAACCTTCCAGCGGCGTATTGCTTTGCCTCTGCTCGCTTCAAAGTGCCAGCGGCGTATTGTTTTGCCACTTCTGCCACCAACTTTCCAGCGGCGTATTGCTTTGCCTCTGCGTCCACCAACCTTCCAGCGGCGTATTGCTTTGCCTCTGCTCGCTTCAAAGTGCCAGCGGCGTATTGTTTTGTCACTTCTGCCACCAACTTTCCAGCGGCGTATTGCTTTGCCTCTGCGTCCACCAACCTTCCAGCGGCGTATTGTTTTGCCTCTGCTCGCTTCAAAGTGCCAGCGGCGTATTGTTTTGCCACTTCTGCCACCAACTTTCCAGCGGCGTATTGCTTTGCCTCTGCGTCCACCAACCTTCCAGCGGCGTATTGCTTTGCCTCTGCTCGCTTCAAAGTGCCAGCGGCGTATTGTTTTGCCACTTCTGCCACCAACTTTCCAGCGGCGTATTGCTTTGCCTCTGCGTCCACCAACCTTCCAGCGGCGTATTGCTTTGCCTCTGCTCGCTTCAAAGTGCCAGCGGCGTATTGTTTTGTCACTTCTGCCACCAACTTTCCAGCGGCGTATTGCTTTGCCTCTGCGTCCACCAACCTTCCAGCGGCGTATTGCTTTGCCTCTGCTCGCTTCAAAGTGCCAGCGGCGTATTGTTTTGCCACTTCTGCCACCAACTTTCCAGCGGCGTATTGCTTTGCCTCTGCGTCCACCAACCTTCCAGCGGCGTATTGCTTTGCCTCTGCTCGCTTCAAAGTGCCAGCGGCGTATTGTTTTGCCACTTCTGCCACCAACTTTCCAGCGGCGTATTGCTTTGCCTCTGCGTCCACCAACCTTCCAGCGGCGTATTGCTTTGCCTCTGCTCGCTTCAAAGTGCCAGCGGCGTATTGTTTTGCCACTTCTGCCACCAACTTTCCAGCGGCGTATTGCTTTGCCTCTGCGTCCACCAACCTTCCAGCGGCGTATTGCTTTGCCTCTGCTCGCTTCAAAGTGCCAGCGGCGTATTGTTTTGCCACTTCTGCCACCAACTTTCCAGCGGCGTATTGCTTTGCCTCTGCGTCCACCAACCTTCCAGCGGCGTATTGCTTTGCCTCTGCTCGCTTCAAAGTGCCAGCGGCGTATTGTTTTGTCACTTCTGCCACCAACTTTCCAGCGGCGTATTGCTTTGCCTCTGCGTCCACCAACCTTCCAGCGGCGTATTGCTTTGCCTCTGCTCGCTTCAAAGTGCCAGCGGCGTATTGTTTTGCCACTTCTGCCACCAACTTTCCAGCGGCGTATTGCTTTGCCTCTGCTCGCTTCAAAGTGCCAGCGGCGTATTGTTTTGCCACTTCTGCCACCAACTTTCCAGCGGCGTATTGCTTTGCCTCTGCGTCCACCAACCTTCCAGCGGCGTATTGCTTTGCCTCTGCTCGCTTCAAAGTGCCAGCGGCGTATTGTTTTGCCACTTCTGCCACCAACTTTCCAGCGGCGTATTGCTTTGCCTCTGCGTCCACCAACCTTCCAGCGGCGTATTGCTTTGCCTCTGCTCGCTTCAAAGTGCCAGCGGCGTATTGTTTTGCCACTTCTGCCACCAACTTTCCAGCGGCGTATTGCTTTGCCTCTGCGTCCACCAACCTTCCAGCGGCGTATTGCTTTGCCTCTGCTCGCTTCAAAGTGCCAGCGGCGTATTGTTTTGCCACTTCTGCCACCAACTTTCCAGCGGCGTATTGCTTTGCCTCTGCGTCCACCAACCTTCCAGCGGCGTATTGCTTTGCCTCTGCTCGCTTCAAAGTGCCAGCGGCGTATTGTTTTGCCACTTCTGCCACCAACTTTCCAGCGGCGTATTGCTTTGCCTCTGCGTCCACCAACCTTCCAGCGGCGTATTGCTTTGCCTCTGCTCGCTTCAAAGTGCCAGCGGCGTATTGTTTTGCCACTTCTGCCACCAACTTTCCAGCGGCGTATTGCTTTGCCTCTGCGTCCACCAACCTTCCAGCGGCGTATTGCTTTGCCTCTGCTCGCTTCAAAGTGCCAGCGGCGTATTGTTTTGTCACTTCTGCCACCAACTTTCCAGCGGCGTATTGCTTTGCCTCTGCGTCCACCAACCTTCCAGCGGCGTATTGCTTTGCCTCTGCTCGCTTCAAAGTGCCAGCGGCGTATTGTTTTGCCACTTCTGCCACCAACTTTCCAGCGGCGTATTGCTTTGCCTCTGCGTCCACCAACCTTCCAGCGGCGTATTGCTTTGCCTCTGCTCGCTTCAAAGTGCCAGCGGCGTATTGTTTTGCCACTTCTGCCACCAACTTTCCAGCGGCGTATTGCTTTGCCTCTGCGTCCACCAACCTTCCAGCGGCGTATTGCTTTGCCTCTGCTCGCTTCAAAGTGCCAGCGGCGTATTGTTTTGCCACTTCTGCCACCAACTTTCCAGCGGCGTATTGCTTTGCCTCTGCGTCCACCAACCTTCCAGCGGCGTATTGCTTTGCCTCTGCTCGCTTCAAAGTGCCAGCGGCGTATTGTTTTGCCACTTCTGCCACCAACTTTCCAGCGGCGTATTGCTTTGCCTCTGCGTCCACCAACCTTCCAGCGGCGTATTGCTTTGCCTCTGCTCGCTTCAAAGTGCCAGCGGCGTATTGTTTTGTCACTTCTGCCACCAACTTTCCAGCGGCGTATTGCTTTGCCTCTGCGTCCACCAACCTTCCAGCGGCGTATTGCTTTGCCTCTGCTCGCTTCAAAGTGCCAGCGGCGTATTGTTTTGCCACTTCTGCCACCAACTTTCCAGCGGCGTATTGCTTTGCCTCTGCTCGCTTCAAAGTGCCAGCGGCGTATTGTTTTGCCACTTCTGCCACCAACTTTCCAGCGGCGTATTGCTTTGCCTCTGCGTCCACCAACCTTCCAGCGGCGTATTGCTTTGCCTCTGCTCGCTTCAAAGTGCCAGCGGCGTATTGTTTTGCCACTTCTGCCACCAACTTTCCAGCGGCGTATTGCTTTGCCTCTGCGTCCACCAACCTTCCAGCGGCGTATTGCTTTGCCTCTGCTCGCTTCAAAGTGCCAGCGGCGTATTGTTTTGCCACTTCTGCCACCAACTTTCCAGCGGCGTATTGCTTTGCCTCTGCGTCCACCAACCTTCCAGCGGCGTATTGCTTTGCCTCTGCTCGCTTCAAAGTGCCAGCGGCGTATTGTTTTGCCACTTCTGCCACCAACTTTCCAGCGGCGTATTGCTTTGCCTCTGCGTCCACCAACCTTCCAGCGGCGTATTGCTTTGCCTCTGCTCGCTTCAAAGTGCCAGCGGCGTATTGTTTTGCCACTTCTGCCACCAACTTTCCAGCGGCGTATTGCTTTGCCTCTGCGTCCACCAACCTTCCAGCGGCGTATTGCTTTGCCTCTGCTCGCTTCAAAGTGCCAGCGGCGTATTGTTTTGCCACTTCTGCCACCAACTTTCCAGCGGCGTATAGCTTTGCCTCTGCGTCCACCAACCTTCCAGCGGCGTATTGCTTTGCCTCTGCTCGCTTCAAAGTGCCAGCGGCGTATTGTTTTGCCACTTCTGCCACCAACTTTCCAGCGGCGTATTGTTTTGCCTCTGCGTCCACCAACCTTCCAGCGGCGTATTGCTTTGCCTCTGCTCGCTTCAAAGTGCCAGCGGCGTATTGTTTTGCCACTTCTGCCACCAACTTTCCAGCGGCGTATTGCTTTGCCTCTGCGTCCACCAACCTTCCAGCGGCGTATTGCTTTGCCTCTGCTCGCTTCAAAGTGCCAGCGGCGTATTGTTTTGCCACTTCTGCCACCAACTTTCCAGCGGCGTATTGCTTTGCCTCTGCGTCCACCAACCTTCCAGCGGCGTATTGCTTTGCCTCTGCTCGCTTCAAAGTGCCAGCGGCGTATTGTTTTGCCACTTCTGCCACCAACTTTCCAGCGGCGTATTGCTTTGCCTCTGCGTCCACCAACCTTCCAGCGGCGTATTGCTTTGCCTCTGCTCGCTTCAAAGTGCCAGCGGCGTATTGTTTTGCCACTTCTGCCACCAACTTTCCAGCGGCGTATAGCTTTGCCTCTGCGTCCACCAACCTTCCAGCGGCGTATTGCTTTGCCTCTGCTCGCTTCAAAGTGCCAGCGGCGTATTGTTTTGCCACTTCTGCCACCAACTTTCCAGCGGCGTATTGCTTTGCCTCTGCGTCCACCAACCTTCCAGCGGCGTATTGCTTTGCCTCTGCTCGCTTCAAAGTGCCAGCGGCGTATTGTTTTGCCACTTCTGCCACCAACTTTCCAGCGGCGTATTGCTTTGCCTCTGCTCGCTTCAAAGTGCCAGCGGCGTATTGTTTTGCCACTTCTGCCACCAACTTTCCAGCGGCGTATTGCTTTGCCTCTGCGTCCACCAACCTTCCAGCGGCGTATTGCTTTGCCTCTGCTCGCTTCAAAGTGCCAGCGGCGTATTGTTTTGCCACTTCTGCCACCAACTTTCCAGCGGCGTATTGCTTTGCCTCTGCGTCCACCAACCTTCCAGCGGCGTATTGCTTTGCCTCTGCTCGCTTCAAAGTGCCAGCGGCGTATTGTTTTGTCACTTCTGCCACCAACTTTCCAGCGGCGTATTGCTTTGCCTCTGCGTCCACCAACCTTCCAGCGGCGTATTGTTTTGCCTCTGCTCGCTTCAAAGTGCCAGCGGCGTATTGTTTTGCCACTTCTGCCACCAACTTTCCAGCGGCGTATTGCTTTGCCTCTGCGTCCACCAACCTTCCAGCGGCGTATTGCTTTGCCTCTGCTCGCTTCAAAGTGCCAGCGGCGTATTGTTTTGCCACTTCTGCCACCAACTTTCCAGCGGCGTATTGCTTTGCCTCTGCGTCCACCAACCTTCCAGCGGCGTATTGCTTTGCCTCTGCTCGCTTCAAAGTGCCAGCGGCGTATTGTTTTGCCACTTCTGCCACCAACTTTCCAGCGGCGTATTGCTTTGCCTCTGCGTCCACCAACCTTCCAGCGGCGTATTGCTTTGCCTCTGCTCGCTTCAAAGTGCCAGCGGCGTATTGTTTTGCCACTTCTGCCACCAACTTTCCAGCGGCGTATTGCTTTGCCTCTGCGTCCACCAACCTTCCAGCGGCGTATTGCTTTGCCTCTGCTCGCTTCAAAGTGCCAGCGGCGTATTGTTTTGTCACTTCTGCCACCAACTTTCCAGCGGCGTATTGCTTTGCCTCTGCGTCCACCAACCTTCCAGCGGCGTATTGCTTTGCCTCTGCTCGCTTCAAAGTGCCAGCGGCGTATTGTTTTGCCACTTCTGCCACCAACTTTCCAGCGGCGTATTGCTTTGCCTCTGCTCGCTTCAAAGTGCCAGCGGCGTATTGTTTTGCCACTTCTGCCACCAACTTTCCAGCGGCGTATTGCTTTGCCTCTGCGTCCACCAACCTTCCAGCGGCGTATTGCTTTGCCTCTGCTCGCTTCAAAGTGCCAGCGGCGTATTGTTTTGCCACTTCTGCCACCAACTTTCCAGCGGCGTATTGCTTTGCCTCTGCGTCCACCAACCTTCCAGCGGCGTATTGCTTTGCCTCTGCTCGCTTCAAAGTGCCAGCGGCGTATTGTTTTGCCACTTCTGCCACCAACTTTCCAGCGGCGTATTGCTTTGCCTCTGCGTCCACCAACCTTCCAGCGGCGTATTGCTTTGCCTCTGCTCGCTTCAAAGTGCCAGCGGCGTATTGTTTTGCCACTTCTGCCACCAACTTTCCAGCGGCGTATTGCTTTGCCTCTGCGTCCACCAACCTTCCAGCGGCGTATTGCTTTGCCTCTGCTCGCTTCAAAGTGCCAGCGGCGTATTGTTTTGCCACTTCTGCCACCAACTTTCCAGCGGCGTATTGCTTTGCCTCTGCGTCCACCAACCTTCCAGCGGCGTATTGCTTTGCCTCTGCTCGCTTCAAAGTGCCAGCGGCGTATTGTTTTGCCACTTCTGCCACCAACTTTCCAGCGGCGTATTGCTTTGCCTCTGCGTCCACCAACCTTCCAGCGGCGTATTGCTTTGCCTCTGCTCGCTTCAAAGTGCCAGCGGCGTATTGTTTTGTCACTTCTGCCACCAACTTTCCAGCGGCGTATTGCTTTGCCTCTGCGTCCACCAACCTTCCAGCGGCGTATTGCTTTGCCTCTGCTCGCTTCAAAGTGCCAGCGGCGTATTGTTTTGCCACTTCTGCCACCAACTTTCCAGCGGCGTATTGCTTTGCCTCTGCGTCCACCAACCTTCCAGCGGCGTATTGCTTTGCCTCTGCTCGCTTCAAAGTGCCAGCGGCGTATTGTTTTGCCACTTCTGCCACCAACTTTCCAGCGGCGTATTGCTTTGCCTCTGCGTCCACCAACCTTCCAGCGGCGTATTGCTTTGCCTCTGCTCGCTTCAAAGTGCCAGCGGCGTATTGTTTTGCCACTTCTGCCACCAACTTTCCAGCGGCGTATTGCTTTGCCTCTGCGTCCACCAACCTTCCAGCGGCGTATTGCTTTGCCTCTGCTCGCTTCAAAGTGCCAGCGGCGTATTGTTTTGCCACTTCTGCCACCAACTTTCCAGCGGCGTATTGCTTTGCCTCTGCGTCCACCAACCTTCCAGCGGCGTATTGCTTTGCCTCTGCTCGCTTCAAAGTGCCAGCGGCGTATTGTTTTGTCACTTCTGCCACCAACTTTCCAGCGGCGTATTGCTTTGCCTCTGCGTCCACCAACCTTCCAGCGGCGTATTGCTTTGCCTCTGCTCGCTTCAAAGTGCCAGCGGCGTATTGTTTTGCCACTTCTGCCACCAACTTTCCAGCGGCGTATTGCTTTGCCTCTGCTCGCTTCAAAGTGCCAGCGGCGTATTGTTTTGCCACTTCTGCCACCAACTTTCCAGCGGCGTATTGCTTTGCCTCTGCGTCCACCAACCTTCCAGCGGCGTATTGCTTTGCCTCTGCTCGCTTCAAAGTGCCAGCGGCGTATTGTTTTGCCACTTCTGCCACCAACTTTCCAGCGGCGTATTGCTTTGCCTCTGCGTCCACCAACCTTCCAGCGGCGTATTGCTTTGCCTCTGCTCGCTTCAAAGTGCCAGCGGCGTATTGTTTTGCCACTTCTGCCACCAACTTTCCAGCGGCGTATTGCTTTGCCTCTGCGTCCACCAACCTTCCAGCGGCGTATTGCTTTGCCTCTGCTCGCTTCAAAGTGCCAGCGGCGTATTGTTTTGCCACTTCTGCCACCAACTTTCCAGCGGCGTATTGCTTTGCCTCTGCGTCCACCAACCTTCCAGCGGCGTATTGCTTTGCCTCTGCTCGCTTCAAAGTGCCAGCGGCGTATTGTTTTGCCACTTCTGCCACCAACTTTCCAGCGGCGTATTGCTTTGCCTCTGCGTCCACCAACCTTCCAGCGGCGTATTGCTTTGCCTCTGCTCGCTTCAAAGTGCCAGCGGCGTATTGTTTTGCCACTTCTGCCACCAACTTTCCAGCGGCGTATAGCTTTGCCTCTGCGTCCACCAACCTTCCAGCGGCGTATTGCTTTGCCTCTGCTCGCTTCAAAGTGCCAGCGGCGTATTGTTTTGCCACTTCTGCCACCAACTTTCCAGCGGCGTATTGTTTTGCCTCTGCGTCCACCAACCTTCCAGCGGCGTATTGCTTTGCCTCTGCTCGCTTCAAAGTGCCAGCGGCGTATTGTTTTGCCACTTCTGCCACCAACTTTCCAGCGGCGTATTGCTTTGCCTCTGCGTCCACCAACCTTCCAGCGGCGTATTGCTTTGCCTCTGCTCGCTTCAAAGTGCCAGCGGCGTATTGTTTTGCCACTTCTGCCACCAACTTTCCAGCGGCGTATTGCTTTGCCTCTGCGTCCACCAACCTTCCAGCGGCGTATTGCTTTGCCTCTGCTCGCTTCAAAGTGCCAGCGGCGTATTGTTTTGCCACTTCTGCCACCAACTTTCCAGCGGCGTATTGCTTTGCCTCTGCGTCCACCAACCTTCCAGCGGCGTATTGCTTTGCCTCTGCTCGCTTCAAAGTGCCAGCGGCGTATTGTTTTGCCACTTCTGCCACCAACTTTCCAGCGGCGTATAGCTTTGCCTCTGCGTCCACCAACCTTCCAGCGGCGTATTGCTTTGCCTCTGCTCGCTTCAAAGTGCCAGCGGCGTATTGTTTTGCCACTTCTGCCACCAACTTTCCAGCGGCGTATTGCTTTGCCTCTGCGTCCACCAACCTTCCAGCGGCGTATTGCTTTGCCTCTGCTCGCTTCAAAGTGCCAGCGGCGTATTGTTTTGCCACTTCTGCCACCAACTTTCCAGCGGCGTATTGCTTTGCCTCTGCTCGCTTCAAAGTGCCAGCGGCGTATTGTTTTGCCACTTCTGCCACCAACTTTCCAGCGGCGTATTGCTTTGCCTCTGCGTCCACCAACCTTCCAGCGGCGTATTGCTTTGCCTCTGCTCGCTTCAAAGTGCCAGCGGCGTATTGTTTTGCCACTTCTGCCACCAACTTTCCAGCGGCGTATTGCTTTGCCTCTGCGTCCACCAACCTTCCAGCGGCGTATTGCTTTGCCTCTGCTCGCTTCAAAGTGCCAGCGGCGTATTGTTTTGTCACTTCTGCCACCAACTTTCCAGCGGCGTATTGCTTTGCCTCTGCGTCCACCAACCTTCCAGCGGCGTATTGTTTTGCCTCTGCTCGCTTCAAAGTGCCAGCGGCGTATTGTTTTGCCACTTCTGCCACCAACTTTCCAGCGGCGTATTGCTTTGCCTCTGCGTCCACCAACCTTCCAGCGGCGTATTGCTTTGCCTCTGCTCGCTTCAAAGTGCCAGCGGCGTATTGTTTTGCCACTTCTGCCACCAACTTTCCAGCGGCGTATTGCTTTGCCTCTGCGTCCACCAACCTTCCAGCGGCGTATTGCTTTGCCTCTGCTCGCTTCAAAGTGCCAGCGGCGTATTGTTTTGTCACTTCTGCCACCAACTTTCCAGCGGCGTATTGCTTTGCCTCTGCGTCCACCAACCTTCCAGCGGCGTATTGCTTTGCCTCTGCTCGCTTCAAAGTGCCAGCGGCGTATTGTTTTGCCACTTCTGCCACCAACTTTCCAGCGGCGTATTGCTTTGCCTCTGCGTCCACCAACCTTCCAGCGGCGTATTGCTTTGCCTCTGCTCGCTTCAAAGTGCCAGCGGCGTATTGTTTTGTCACTTCTGCCACCAACTTTCCAGCGGCGTATTGCTTTGCCTCTGCGTCCACCAACCTTCCAGCGGCGTATTGCTTTGCCTCTGCTCGCTTCAAAGTGCCAGCGGCGTATTGTTTTGTCACTTCTGCCACCAACTTTCCAGCGGCGTATTGCTTTGCCTCTGCGTCCACCAACCTTCCAGCGGCGTATCGCTTTGCCTCTGCTCGCTTCAAAGTGCCAGCGGCGTATTGTTTTGCCACTTCTGCCACCAACTTTCCAGCGGCGTATTGCTTTGCCTCTGCGTCCACCAACCTTCCAGCGGCGTATTGCTTTGCCTCTGCTCGCTTCAAAGTGCCAGCGGCGTATTGTTTTGTCACTTCTGCCACCAACTTTCCAGCGGCGTATTGCTTTGCCTCTGCGTCCACCAACCTTCCAGCGGCGTATTGCTTTGCCTCTGCTCGCTTCAAAGTGCCAGCGGCGTATTGTTTTGTCACTTCTGCCACCAACTTTCCAGCGGCGTATTGCTTTGCCTCTGCGTCCACCAACCTTCCAGCGGCGTATTGCTTTGCCTCTGCTCGCTTCAAAGTGCCAGCGGCGTATTGTTTTGCCACTTCTGCCACCAACTTTCCAGCGGCGTATTGCTTTGCCTCTGCGTCCACCAACCTTCCAGCGGCGTATTGCTTTGCCTCTGCTCGCTTCAAAGTGCCAGCGGCGTATTGTTTTGCCACTTCTGCCACCAACTTTCCAGCGGCGTATTGCTTTGCCTCTGCGTCCACCAACCTTCCAGCGGCGTATTGCTTTGCCTCTGCTCGCTTCAAAGTGCCAGCGGCGTATTGTTTTGTCACTTCTGCCACCAACTTTCCAGCGGCGTATTGCTTTGCCTCTGCGTCCACCAACCTTCCAGCGGCGTATTGTTTTGCCTCTGCTCGCTTCAAAGTGCCAGCGGCGTATTGTTTTGCCACTTCTGCCACCAACTTTCCAGCGGCGTATTGCTTTGCCTCTGCGTCCACCAACCTTCCAGCGGCGTATTGCTTTGCCTCTGCTCGCTTCAAAGTGCCAGCGGCGTATTGTTTTGCCACTTCTGCCACCAACTTTCCAGCGGCGTATTGCTTTGCCTCTGCGTCCACCAACCTTCCAGCGGCGTATTGATTTGCCTCTGCTCGCTTCAAAGTGCCAGCGGCGTATTGTTTTGTCACTTCTGCCACCAACTTTCCAGCGGCGTATTGCTTTGCCTCTGCGTCCACCAACCTTCCAGCGGCGTATTGCTTTGCCTCTGCTCGCTTCAAAGTGCCAGCGGCGTATTGTTTTGCCACTTCTGCCACCAACTTTCCAGCGGCGTATTGCTTTGCCTCTGCGTCCACCAACCTTCCAGCGGCGTATTGCTTTGCCTCTGCTCGCTTCAAAGTGCCAGCGGCGTATTGTTTTGCCACTTCTGCCACCAACTTTCCAGCGGCGTATTGCTTTGCCTCTGCGTCCACCAACCTTCCAGCGGCGTATTGCTTTGCCTCTGCTCGCTTCAAAGTGCCAGCGGCGTATTGTTTTGCCACTTCTGCCACCAACTTTCCAGCGGCGTATTGCTTTGCCTCTGCGTCCACCAACCTTCCAGCGGCGTATTGCTTTGCCTCTGCTCGCTTCAAAGTGCCAGCGGCGTATTGTTTTGTCACTTCTGCCACCAACTTTCCAGCGGCGTATTGCTTTGCCTCTGCGTCCACCAACCTTCCAGCGGCGTATTGCTTTGCCTCTGCTCGCTTCAAAGTGCCAGCGGCGTATTGTTTTGCCACTTCTGCCACCAACTTTCCAGCGGCGTATTGCTTTGCCTCTGCTCGCTTCAAAGTGCCAGCGGCGTATTGTTTTGCCACTTCTGCCACCAACTTTCCAGCGGCGTATTGCTTTGCCTCTGCGTCCACCAACCTTCCAGCGGCGTATTGCTTTGCCTCTGCTCGCTTCAAAGTGCCAGCGGCGTATTGTTTTGCCACTTCTGCCACCAACTTTCCAGCGGCGTATTGCTTTGCCTCTGCGTCCACCAACCTTCCAGCGGCGTATTGCTTTGCCTCTGCTCGCTTCAAAGTGCCAGCGGCGTATTGTTTTGCCACTTCTGCCACCAACTTTCCAGCGGCGTATTGCTTTGCCTCTGCGTCCACCAACCTTCCAGCGGCGTATTGCTTTGCCTCTGCTCGCTTCAAAGTGCCAGCGGCGTATTGTTTTGCCACTTCTGCCACCAACTTTCCAGCGGCGTATTGCTTTGCCTCTGCGTCCACCAACCTTCCAGCGGCGTATTGCTTTGCCTCTGCTCGCTTCAAAGTGCCAGCGGCGTATTGTTTTGCCACTTCTGCCACCAACTTTCCAGCGGCGTATTGCTTTGCCTCTGCGTCCACCAACCTTCCAGCGGCGTATTGCTTTGCCTCTGCTCGCTTCAAAGTGCCAGCGGCGTATTGTTTTGCCACTTCTGCCACCAACTTTCCAGCGGCGTATTGCTTTGCCTCTGCGTCCACCAACCTTCCAGCGGCGTATTGCTTTGCCTCTGCTCGCTTCAAAGTGCCAGCGGCGTATTGTTTTGTCACTTCTGCCACCAACTTTCCAGCGGCGTATTGCTTTGCCTCTGCGTCCACCAACCTTCCAGCGGCGTATTGCTTTGCCTCTGCTCGCTTCAAAGTGCCAGCGGCGTATTGTTTTGCCACTTCTGCCACCAACTTTCCAGCGGCGTATTGCTTTGCCTCTGCGTCCACCAACCTTCCAGCGGCGTATTGCTTTGCCTCTGCTCGCTTCAAAGTGCCAGCGGCGTATTGTTTTGCCACTTCTGCCACCAACTTTCCAGCGGCGTATTGCTTTGCCTCTGCGTCCACCAACCTTCCAGCGGCGTATTGCTTTGCCTCTGCTCGCTTCAAAGTGCCAGCGGCGTATTGTTTTGCCACTTCTGCCACCAACTTTCCAGCGGCGTATTGCTTTGCCTCTGCGTCCACCAACCTTCCAGCGGCGTATTGCTTTGCCTCTGCTCGCTTCAAAGTGCCAGCGGCGTATTGTTTTGCCACTTCTGCCACCAACTTTCCAGCGGCGTATTGCTTTGCCTCTGCGTCCACCAACCTTCCAGCGGCGTATTGCTTTGCCTCTGCTCGCTTCAAAGTGCCAGCGGCGTATTGTTTTGTCACTTCTGCCACCAACTTTCCAGCGGCGTATTGCTTTGCCTCTGCGTCCACCAACCTTCCAGCGGCGTATTGCTTTGCCTCTGCTCGCTTCAAAGTGCCAGCGGCGTATTGTTTTGCCACTTCTGCCACCAACTTTCCAGCGGCGTATTGCTTTGCCTCTGCTCGCTTCAAAGTGCCAGCGGCGTATTGTTTTGCCACTTCTGCCACCAACTTTCCAGCGGCGTATTGCTTTGCCTCTGCGTCCACCAACCTTCCAGCGGCGTATTGCTTTGCCTCTGCTCGCTTCAAAGTGCCAGCGGCGTATTGTTTTGCCACTTCTGCCACCAACTTTCCAGCGGCGTATTGCTTTGCCTCTGCGTCCACCAACCTTCCAGCGGCGTATTGCTTTGCCTCTGCTCGCTTCAAAGTGCCAGCGGCGTATTGTTTTGCCACTTCTGCCACCAACTTTCCAGCGGCGTATTGCTTTGCCTCTGCGTCCACCAACCTTCCAGCGGCGTATTGCTTTGCCTCTGCTCGCTTCAAAGTGCCAGCGGCGTATTGTTTTGCCACTTCTGCCACCAACTTTCCAGCGGCGTATTGCTTTGCCTCTGCGTCCACCAACCTTCCAGCGGCGTATTGCTTTGCCTCTGCTCGCTTCAAAGTGCCAGCGGCGTATTGTTTTGCCACTTCTGCCACCAACTTTCCAGCGGCGTATTGCTTTGCCTCTGCGTCCACCAACCTTCCAGCGGCGTATTGCTTTGCCTCTGCTCGCTTCAAAGTGCCAGCGGCGTATTGTTTTGCCACTTCTGCCACCAACTTTCCAGCGGCGTATAGCTTTGCCTCTGCGTCCACCAACCTTCCAGCGGCGTATTGCTTTGCCTCTGCTCGCTTCAAAGTGCCAGCGGCGTATTGTTTTGCCACTTCTGCCACCAACTTTCCAGCGGCGTATTGTTTTGCCTCTGCGTCCACCAACCTTCCAGCGGCGTATTGCTTTGCCTCTGCTCGCTTCAAAGTGCCAGCGGCGTATTGTTTTGCCACTTCTGCCACCAACTTTCCAGCGGCGTATTGCTTTGCCTCTGCGTCCACCAACCTTCCAGCGGCGTATTGCTTTGCCTCTGCTCGCTTCAAAGTGCCAGCGGCGTATTGTTTTGCCACTTCTGCCACCAACTTTCCAGCGGCGTATTGCTTTGCCTCTGCGTCCACCAACCTTCCAGCGGCGTATTGCTTTGCCTCTGCTCGCTTCAAAGTGCCAGCGGCGTATTGTTTTGCCACTTCTGCCACCAACTTTCCAGCGGCGTATTGCTTTGCCTCTGCGTCCACCAACCTTCCAGCGGCGTATTGCTTTGCCTCTGCTCGCTTCAAAGTGCCAGCGGCGTATTGTTTTGCCACTTCTGCCACCAACTTTCCAGCGGCGTATAGCTTTGCCTCTGCGTCCACCAACCTTCCAGCGGCGTATTGCTTTGCCTCTGCTCGCTTCAAAGTGCCAGCGGCGTATTGTTTTGCCACTTCTGCCACCAACTTTCCAGCGGCGTATTGCTTTGCCTCTGCGTCCACCAACCTTCCAGCGGCGTATTGCTTTGCCTCTGCTCGCTTCAAAGTGCCAGCGGCGTATTGTTTTGCCACTTCTGCCACCAACTTTCCAGCGGCGTATTGCTTTGCCTCTGCTCGCTTCAAAGTGCCAGCGGCGTATTGTTTTGCCACTTCTGCCACCAACTTTCCAGCGGCGTATTGCTTTGCCTCTGCGTCCACCAACCTTCCAGCGGCGTATTGCTTTGCCTCTGCTCGCTTCAAAGTGCCAGCGGCGTATTGTTTTGCCACTTCTGCCACCAACTTTCCAGCGGCGTATTGCTTTGCCTCTGCGTCCACCAACCTTCCAGCGGCGTATTGCTTTGCCTCTGCTCGCTTCAAAGTGCCAGCGGCGTATTGTTTTGTCACTTCTGCCACCAACTTTCCAGCGGCGTATTGCTTTGCCTCTGCGTCCACCAACCTTCCAGCGGCGTATTGTTTTGCCTCTGCTCGCTTCAAAGTGCCAGCGGCGTATTGTTTTGCCACTTCTGCCACCAACTTTCCAGCGGCGTATTGCTTTGCCTCTGCGTCCACCAACCTTCCAGCGGCGTATTGCTTTGCCTCTGCTCGCTTCAAAGTGCCAGCGGCGTATTGTTTTGCCACTTCTGCCACCAACTTTCCAGCGGCGTATTGCTTTGCCTCTGCGTCCACCAACCTTCCAGCGGCGTATTGCTTTGCCTCTGCTCGCTTCAAAGTGCCAGCGGCGTATTGTTTTGTCACTTCTGCCACCAACTTTCCAGCGGCGTATTGCTTTGCCTCTGCGTCCACCAACCTTCCAGCGGCGTATTGCTTTGCCTCTGCTCGCTTCAAAGTGCCAGCGGCGTATTGTTTTGCCACTTCTGCCACCAACTTTCCAGCGGCGTATTGCTTTGCCTCTGCGTCCACCAACCTTCCAGCGGCGTATTGTTTTGCCTCTGCTCGCTTCAAAGTGCCAGCGGCGTATTGTTTTGTCACTTCTGCCACCAACTTTCCAGCGGCGTATTGCTTTGCCTCTGCGTCCACCAACCTTCCAGCGGCGTATTGCTTTGCCTCTGCTCGCTTCAAAGTGCCAGCGGCGTATTGTTTTGTCACTTCTGCCACCAACTTTCCAGCGGCGTATTGCTTTGCCTCTGCGTCCACCAACCTTCCAGCGGCGTATTGCTTTGCCTCTGCTCGCTTCAAAGTGCCAGCGGCGTATTGTTTTGCCACTTCTGCCACCAACTTTCCAGCGGCGTATTGCTTTGCCTCTGCGTCCACCAACCTTCCAGCGGCGTATTGCTTTGCCTCTGCTCGCTTCAAAGTGCCAGCGGCGTATTGTTTTGTCACTTCTGCCACCAACTTTCCAGCGGCGTATTGCTTTGCCTCTGCGTCCACCAACCTTCCAGCGGCGTATTGCTTTGCCTCTGCTCGCTTCAAAGTGCCAGCGGCGTATTGTTTTGTCACTTCTGCCACCAACTTTCCAGCGGCGTATTGCTTTGCCTCTGCGTCCACCAACCTTCCAGCGGCGTATTGTTTTGCCTCTGCTCGCTTCAAAGTGCCAGCGGCGTATTGTTTTGTCACTTCTGCCACCAACTTTCCAGCGGCGTATTGCTTTGCCTCTGCGTCCACCAACCTTCCAGCGGCGTATTGCTTTGCCTCTGCTCGCTTCAAAGTGCCAGCGGCGTATTGTTTTGCCACTTCTGCCACCAACTTTCCAGCGGCGTATTGCTTTGCCTCTGCGTCCACCAACCTTCCAGCGGCGTATTGCTTTGCCTCTGCTCGCTTCAAAGTGCCAGCGGCGTATTGTTTTGTCACTTCTGCCACCAACTTTCCAGCGGCGTATTGCTTTGCCTCTGCGTCCACCAACCTTCCAGCGGCGTATTGCTTTGCCTCTGCTCGCTTCAAAGTGCCAGCGGCGTATTGTTTTGTCACTTCTGCCACCAACTTTCCAGCGGCGTATTGCTTTGCCACTGCGTCCACCAACCTTCCAGCGGCGTATTGCTTTGCCTCTGCTCGCTTCA
>OY763899.1:14651304-14671304 GCA_963667235.1 Nomada lathburiana
CGACTGACTCGTGTGCAACGGCTGTTCACACGAAACCCTTCTCCACGTCAGTCCTCCAGGGCCTCGCTGGAGTATTTGCTACTACCACCAAGATCTGCACCGACGGCGGCTCCAGGCAGGCTCACGCCCAGACCCTTCTGCGCACACCGCCGCGACCCTCCTACTCGTCAGGGCTTCATGGAGGACGGCCACCCGAGGGCGACGCGTCCCTCCCCACTTGCCGCTGACGGCGGAGTATAGGCGCGACGCTTCAGCGCCATCCATTTTCAGGGCTAGTTGCTTCGGCAGGTGAGTTGTTACACACTCCTTAGCGGATTCCGACTTCCATGGCCACCGTCCTGCTGTCTTAAGCAACCAACGCCTTTCATGGTATCCCATAAGCGTCGACTTAGGCGCCTTAACTCTGCGTTTGGTTCATCCCACAGCGCCAGTTCTGCTTACCAAAATTGGCCCACTTGGCACTCTGATCCAAAATCTCGTGGCTTCACTATTCAAGCAAGCCAGAGATCTCACCCATTTAAAGTTTGAGAATAGGTTGAGGTCGTTTCGGCCCCAAGGCCTCTAATCATTCGCTTTACCAGATGAGACTCGCACGCGTTCACAGAGGAACGAGCGAGTGCCAGCTATCCTGAGGGAAACTTCGGAGGGAACCAGCTACTAGATGGTTCGATTAGTCTTTCGCCCCTATACCCAGTTCCGACGATCGATTTGCACGTCAGAATCGCTACGGACCTCCATCAGGGTTTCCCCTGACTTCGTCCTGACCAGGCATAGTTCACCATCTTTCGGGTCCCAACGTGTACGCTCTAGGTGCGCCTCTTCTCGCAATGAGAACGAAACGCCCCGGGAGTGCGAGGCCGCATCATATGCGAGGCCCATCCTCCCTAGGTCGACGCGGAGGCCGACCTTCACTTTCATTTCGCCTTTAGGTTTATGCATCCCAATGACTCGCGCACATGTTAGACTCCTTGGTCCGTGTTTCAAGACGGGTCCTGAGAGTACCCAAAGCAGTAGCGTCGCCGACCGGTAATTCGAAGCTTGGCCAGTCCGAGGACACCGCCTGCTAACAGCTGGTCAGGCCCGGGGACGGCACCGGGTCCGCGCCTCCGGGTTAAACTGACCTAGCTTGCGGCGGGCCTGACGCACACACATTCGAGAATGGATTGGTTGCGGCCCGATACCGTGCGAGTACCGTCGTGCAGCCGGCCAGGCGACCGAGGGTCTGCCGCGTGCGCTGAAAGCGACGCGACAGGCGCCCACTCGGACCGTAGACCGACACACAACGGGTCGCGACGTTCTACTAGGGGAGAAGTGCACGACTACGTTACCGGAACATTCAGGCCGAAGGCGGCGTGCCCCTGCGATGTAACCACGAGGGCACATTCGGAGCATCGCGCGCCAACGGGAGCCAGCCTCGTTGACGATGAATCTCCCCATTCGATCTTTTGGGTTTCTCAGGTTTACCCCTGAACGGTTTCACGTACTCTTGAACTCTCTCTTCAAAGTTCTTTTCAACTTTCCCTCACGGTACTTGTTCGCTATCGGTCTCGTGGTCGTATTTAGCCTTAGATGGAGTTTACCACCCACTTAGGGCTGCACTCTCAAGCAACCCGACTCTAAGGAGAGATCCTCCCGAAACGCGTACCGGTCGCTACGGGCCTGGCACCCTCTACGGGTAAATGGCCCCATTCAAGATGGACTTGGACGCGGTTCGACGCCACGGGATAAACGGATCCTCCCGAACACTACATTTCCCGGCGGCTGTACCGCGGGATTCAGTGCTGGGCTAATTCCTGTTCGCTCGCCGCTACTAAGGAAATCCTTGTTAGTTTCTTTTCCTCCGCTTAGTAATATGCTTAAATTCAGCGGGTAATCTCGCCTACTCTGAGGTCGTCTGTTACGTATCGAACCACGAAGCAATTTTCTGTTTCGTGATAAGGCATTTATGCACGTTGAGTGAGAAGGGTACGCAAGGTACAAAAAAAAAAAAAAAAATAGTAGAGAAAAACGGAAAAAGAACGAAAAAAAAAAAATGGAAAAAAAAATCGCGCGAGACGCACGCTAGACATCCAATATAAATTCGAAACCGGCAACTTTTAACGTCCGTCCACTTGCGAAGAGCAGGATACATTTTATATATATATATATATAAAATCCTCCTTTTGCCCATTCACATTTCGGGGACTGGACGACCGGTTTTGGATGCGCGGTCTCGGCGATCGGCAAAACTAAGGGACGGCAAACCCGGGGCGACCAATTTTATATCGTCCATATTTATTTATCCGATATATATATGTGTTCGAGGGGGCCTCGCCAACGAGTATCTGATGTTCTCTGGTTCGGTTCCACCTCGTCGTCCCGTCTGTAAGAATGGTTTTTTCCTCTTTCCTTCTTCTCCCAGGCACTACACGAACGCATCCCTCTTCGTACAGTGACTCCGATCGGTCGAACGTCCACAATCGGGGTACCGAAACGTCGGAAGCAGAGCGCTAACTCGAGAACACGCGTAGGCAAGCTCCCCGTAGCACGGTTGGCGAAACGCGCGGACAATCGACGAACGTGGCTGGGTGGTCAAAGGCGCGGCGGGCAGATAAGGCAGAGGGAGAGAGAGAGAGACAGGCGAGACGACGGGGAATCGTTTCATCCCGTTACAGTACTCGTGTGGACGCTGTCTCTCTTTCCTCTCGCTCACTTTCCTTCCTCTCGATAACCGCACGGCGCGCATCGACCGACATCCCAATGCATCAACGTTCGAGGATACCGCGGCGTAAAACACCACCGGTGCACAGAGAGACATGGCACTAGGTGACCAGAGGCACGTCAAACTTCCAACGACGACCCTCGCGATATGTGTGCATATCGACGCAAGAGTATGTAACAACAGGGTTTTGCGAACGGTGCCAAGAAAAATAGAAAAAATTCTCACACATTCAATAACGACGGGGAAGGTAAAACACCACCTCCCAAAAGATACCTGGGGCCCTGTGTTTCACGAACACATCATCAGGGACGATCAGGTCGCTCTCCTTCGAGCCCTTCCGTTCTGCCGTGCTCTTTTTCCAAATTTCATTCTCCTCCATTACACTCTCTCTATCTATCTTTATACATTTTTTTTCACTTCTCTCTCACGGACCGAGTTTCAATTTCGCGATGAAATCTGTCCTCTCGGTCGCGCGCAAAGATTCGTTTCGGGCGACGTCGGGAGCGCGGTCTTTAAATACGCGGGCACCATGTCCAGGGTGAAAGCGACCGCTTAAAGAGGTCGTCAGTTCACCCAGGGGGGCCACGCGCCCGCGACAAACGCCGACGAACGTCCAACAATCGCTCGTACGCCGCGAAAGTCTCAACATTCCCCTATCATCATCTCCTTTCTTCCTTCCGAACGCCCGATACCAGTAACGTTCTACGCGAACGACGACGGGGATCCTTCGGAATTGGAAAAGAAACGGGGGTTCAAGAGAGAGCGAACGCAACGCAAGCAGTATTTTGTTACGTGAACGACCCTCAGCCAGGCGTGGTCCAGGATTTGGAATCCGTGGACCGCAATGTGCGTTCGAAATGTCGATGTTCATGTGTCCTGCAGTTCACACGTTGACGCGCAATTAGCTGCGTTCTTCATCGACCCACGAGCCAAGTGATCCACCGTTCAGGGTAATCGTATATAATTTTATTCATATTGTGTTTTTTGTTTCAATCCCTCTGGTACTTCGTTTCGAAATAAACAGAGACCCTACGCAACACGCCAGCGCGCGCGCGAAGCGAGGGCGTCGCCACCGCCTCGGGGTTCGTATAGAACCCCATAGGAGACGAAAATTGTTGACGACACGATCAGGTCCAATGACGAAGCACGCCGGGAGACAACGCTGACGCGTTTCCCCTAACGGCCGGGCGCAGAGTACATTATGGTAAATGAACCGTCGAATGTCACGGGGTCGAGAGGAACGGCGGGAGATTTCCCGACACTGTTTATCCTCCGACTCGCCGCGCGACTTCGAGAACGCACGCGGATAACGACGCGCAGCGCCCTTGGTTCGATCATACGGTCTCCGTGTTGTTGACGGGAGAATATTATATAATTTTTGTCAAGAGAAGGAGACGAGCGAAACACGCTGCCCCGGATAGCCTCGAGTCGGTCTTGCGTCCCAATTATTCCGTACGAGAACAACGGTGTTATTCTCGTTTAAACGGCATGGGTGTCCGACGCACGAGCTGCGAGTTACCGAAGCCGGTTCCATATATACCCCCGAAGCACCACTTCCCTCGATTTATTATTTCATTCTCTTCCGCCTCTTTCACAGGATACAGATATGTGTATCGAACCTTTAAATTAACGGGCGCACAATCAACGACGATATGCGTGTAATTCGATTTTCGTTCCAGGTTACCCGATCCGTGCACGATAAAATCGAGCACAGTTTCGTATTCAATTGGACGCAAAATTTCCTTCACAGGACACAACACGGAATAGGGAGCACGCAACCAACGGGGCGATATTTCCCTCGGTAGAAAGAAACAAAAAAGAAAGAAAGAAAAAGAGGAGAAGGAAAAGAGCGTTCGACAATGTTATATTATTCCCTTCTCTACACACTCTCTCTATCCATCCTTCTGCCTTTCCACCAAGGTACTTACCGGCGCTCGCGCTGGAAGAGATCCTCTCTCCGATGTGTCCTCTTGTGAGAGGAACTCGGGAAACGTATTACACGATCGGACAAGAAGAACAGCGAAGAACGTTGGTCTCTGTAACGCTCTCCTTTCTGGTCGCGTCTCACACTCTCGCTCGTCCCCAACCTGACACGGGGCATTGTGTAGTTTCTAAACGTATCGGAAGTATTAAGAGAACGGCGGGTCGGTGTCGACCTCACGCAAGCGTCCGTTTGTAACTTCTCACGAAAACGTCGCGATACAACACGTTCATCCCGTTGCCGTGGAGGGCGAGAAGAGACGTCGTCTCAGAATTCGAACTGGAACAGGCCGCCGTTTCGTCTGAACTTGAAATCCGGAAAGGTTTCCCGGTTTCGACGCTTGTTATGACCTCGCGCGCCAACGTCGATCGGTCCACAGACGGGAGGACAATGTCTCCGCGCGTAAGCCGTGTGTCGTCGACGACGGTGCCGAGGCTCGTTCGATCTAAATTTTTATTTGTTCGTTCGATATCGGTTATGCTATCGGACGGTTTTTTCTTTTTCATTTTCATTTTCTTTCAAGCCATGATGATATTGTATATATTTTTCATTTTCGTGTGTCTTTCAGTGTTATTTCATTCGTTAATGATCCTTCCGCAGGTTCACCTACGGAAACCTTGTTACGACTTTTACTTCCTCTAAATGATCAAGTTTGGTCATCTTCCCGGTAACATCGGCAATGCCGAAGCATTGGCCGCGCACCAGTCCGAAGACCTCACTAAATCATTCAATCGGTAGTAGCGACGGGCGGTGTGTACAAAGGGCAGGGACGTAATCAACGCGAGCTTATGACTCGCGCTTACTGGGAATTCCTCGTTCATGGGGAATAATTGCAAGCCCCAATCCCTAGCACGAAGGAGGTTCAGCGGGTTACCCGGGCCTTTCGGCCAGGGAAAACACGCTGATTCCTTCAGTGTAGCGCGCGTGCGGCCCAGAACATCTAAGGGCATCACAGACCTGTTATTGCTCAATCTCGTGCGGCTAGAAGCCGCCTGTCCCTCTAAGAAGATTTGTTTGTACGTTGGTAGTAAAAACCCGCCGACCGAAGCCGGGGGCCTTCGAGATACCATAAGATACGTCTATTTAGCAGGCTAGAGTCTCGTTCGTTATCGGAATTAACCAGACAAATCGCTCCACCAACTAAGAACGGCCATGCACCACCACCCACCGAATCAAGAAAGAGCTATCAATCTGTCAATCCTTCCGGTGTCCGGGCCTGGTGAGGTTTCCCGTGTTGAGTCAAATTAAGCCGCAGGCTCCACTCCTGGTGGTGCCCTTCCGTCAATTCCTTTAAGTTTCAGCTTTGCAACCATACTTCCCCCGGAACCCAAAAGCTTTGGTTTCCCGGAAGCTGCCCGCCGAGTCATCGGAGGAACTTCGGCGGATCGCTAGCTGGCATCGTTTATGGTTAGAACTAGGGCGGTATCTGATCGCCTTCGAACCTCTAACTTTCGTTCTTGATTAATGAAAACATTTTTGGCAAATGCTTTCGCTTCTGTCCGTCTTGCGACGATCCAAGAATTTCACCTCTAACGTCGCAATACGAATGCCCCCATCTGTCCCTATTAATCATTACCTCGGGGTTCCGAAAACCAACAAAATAGAACCGAGGTCCTATTCCATTATTCCATGCACAGAGTATTCAGGCGAAGGTAGCCTGCTTTGAGCACTCTAATTTGTTCAAAGTAAACGTACCGGCCCACCTCGACACTCAGTAAAGAGCACCGCGATGGGATATTAGTTGGACCGCCCGCGAGGAGCTAAGCCCACCGGTAGGACGTACCACATAATGCCAGTTAAACACCGCGAGCGGTGAACCGACACTGTGACACACAGATTCAACTACGAGCTTTTTAACCGCAACAACTTTAATATACGCTATTGGAGCTGGAATTACCGCGGCTGCTGGCACCAGACTTGCCCTCCAATTGGTCCTCGTTAAAGGATTTAAAGTGTACTCATTCCGATTACGGGGCCTCGGATGAGTCCCGTATCGTTATTTTTCGTCACTACCTCCCCGTGCCGGGAGTGGGTAATTTGCGCGCCTGCTGCCTTCCTTGGATGTGGTAGCCGTTTCTCAGGCTCCCTCTCCGGAATCGAACCCTGATTCCCCGTTACCCGTTACAACCATGGTAGGCGCAGAACCTACCATCGACAGTTGATAAGGCAGACATTTGAAAGATGCGTCGCCGGTGCTATTAGACCATGCGATCAGCACAAAGTTATTCAGAGTCACCAAAGCAAACGATGGACGAACGGGCGACCGCCCGCCACCGATTGGTTTTGATCTAATAAAAGCGTTCCTTCCATCTCTGGTCGGAACTCTGGTTTGCATGTATTAGCTCTAGAATTACCACAGTTATCCAAGTAAATGTGGGTACGATCTAAGGAACCATAACTGATTTAATGAGCCATTCGCGGTTTCACCTTAATGCGGCATGTACTGAGACATGCATGGCTTAATCTTTGAGACAAGCATATGACTACTGGCAGGATCAACCAGGGAGCTGCTTCGTGCAAGATACGTATGTACGCGTACGTACAACGCTCTTTACGCAACTCTACAATTTCGTTATCGACGTCGTCGGCTCTCTCGGAGGACCGATCGACGAGGCATGATTGTGTTTTTAAATAATTCTGCGTTGTTTCCATAATTAACATTTCGCCTTTCAACGCTTTATATATAATATATATATATTTCGTATATAAACCTTTGAAAACCTTCCTCTCCTCGTGCAAAAGTGCCTCGGCAACATTAGCACGCCCAAACTTTTATAATATTCGTTACATCGCCAAAAGACGAGAAAATTTTGTTTTTTTACTTCCTATCGCTCGAAGCGGAAGAGTTGATGCTCAGTTAGTACGAGTATAACGCCGCAGCGAAGATACAAGTCACCTGCGAGAACCTCGCTCGCCACAATAGGGCCATTCGGTCTATGACACCGACCCGTGGCAATGCTGTACAGAGAGTATACATTTCGTCCAACGTACGTGTAGACGACGAAAATTGAGTGGCCACGCAATGGAACCAGCCCAGATACGATATTCTGAACACCGGTGAACTGTATCTCAGCCGAGGCCGTAGTACAGACACGCGATGCAACGCCCCAGCCGCTCGTCCCTTTCGGTACGCTCGCCGGCTACCTCTCTCTTATAGGTACGGAACGGCCGCCGGGGACGCCGGCGCCGCACGGTCTTATGCACGGGACCATACGGGGCGAAATCGTCGCAACGGGAGGATTTTCCCAACGACTTCCAACAAGCTCGTGCATTACCGAACAATCGATATTAACATTGTTCCCACGGATAAACATTCTTAATTTACATATTTAACAACAAAAAATTTTATTTTCTCGATTATCGAATTTCAAGTTTCGGCGGCGTATTGCTTTGCCCCACCTGGCTTCCAACTACATAATTAACAAAGAAATTGACAAACTAACTAACTAACTAACTAACTAACTAACTAACTAACTAACCAACTAACTAACTAACTAACTAACTAACCAACCAACTAACCAACCAACTAACTAACTAACTAACAAACTAACTAACTAACTAACTAACTAACTAACTAACTAACTAAATAACTAACTAAATAAATAAATAACTAACCAACTATCCAACTAACTAACTAAATAACTAACTAACCAGCGGCGTATTGCTTTGCCTCTGCACGCTTCTAAGTGCCAGCGGCGTATTGCTTTGCCTCTGCGTCCACCAACCTTCCAGCGGCGTATTGCTTTGCCTCTGCTCGCTTCAAAGTGCCAGCGGCGTATTGTTTTGCCACTTCTGCCACCAACCTTCCAGCGGCGTATTGCTTTGCCTCTGCTCGCTTCAAAGTGCCAGCGGCGTATTGTTTTGTCACTTCTGCCACCAACTTTCCAGCGGCGTATTGCTTTGCCTCTGCGTCCACCAACCTTCCAGCGGCGTATTGCTTTGCCTCTGCTCGCTTCAAAGTGCCAGCGGCGTATTGTTTTGTCACTTCTGCCACCAACTTTCCAGCGGCGTATTGCTTTGCCTCTGCGTCCACCAACCTTCCAGCGGCGTATTGCTTTGCCTCTGCTCGCTTCAAAGTGCCAGCGGCGTATTGTTTTGCCACTTCTGCCACCAACTTTCCAGCGGCGTATTGCTTTGCCTCTGCGTCCACCAACCTTCCAGCGGCGTATTGCTTTGCCTCTGCTCGCTTCAAAGTGCCAGCGGCGTATTGTTTTGTCACTTCTGCCACCAACTTTCCAGCGGCGTATTGCTTTGCCTCTGCGTCCACCAACCTTCCAGCGGCGTATTGCTTTGCCTCTGCTCGCTTCAAAGTGCCAGCGGCGTATTGTTTTGCCACTTCTGCCACCAACTTTCCAGCGGCGTATTGCTTTGCCTCTGCGTCCACCAACCTTCCAGCGGCGTATTGCTTTGCCTCTGCTCGCTTCAAAGTGCCAGCGGCGTATTGTTTTGCCACTTCTGCCACCAACTTTCCAGCGGCGTATTGCTTTGCCTCTGCGTCCACCAACCTTCCAGCGGCGTATTGCTTTGCCTCTGCTCGCTTCAAAGTGCCAGCGGCGTATTGTTTTGCCACTTCTGCCACCAACTTTCCAGCGGCGTATTGCTTTGCCTCTGCGTCCACCAACCTTCCAGCGGCGTATTGCTTTGCCTCTGCTCGCTTCAAAGTGCCAGCGGCGTATTGTTTTGTCACTTCTGCCACCAACTTTCCAGCGGCGTATTGCTTTGCCTCTGCGTCCACCAACCTTCCAGCGGCGTATTGCTTTGCCTCTGCTCGCTTCAAAGTGCCAGCGGCGTATTGTTTTGCCACTTCTGCCACCAACTTTCCAGCGGCGTATTGCTTTGCCTCTGCGTCCACCAACCTTCCAGCGGCGTATTGCTTTGCCTCTGCTCGCTTCAAAGTGCCAGCGGCGTATTGTTTTGCCACTTCTGCCACCAACTTTCCAGCGGCGTATTGCTTTGCCTCTGCGTCCACCAACCTTCCAGCGGCGTATTGCTTTGCCTCTGCTCGCTTCAAAGTGCCAGCGGCGTATTGTTTTGTCACTTCTGCCACCAACTTTCCAGCGGCGTATTGCTTTGCCTCTGCGTCCACCAACCTTCCAGCGGCGTATTGTTTTGCCTCTGCTCGCTTCAAAGTGCCAGCGGCGTATTGTTTTGCCACTTCTGCCACCAACTTTCCAGCGGCGTATTGCTTTGCCTCTGCGTCCACCAACCTTCCAGCGGCGTATTGCTTTGCCTCTGCTCGCTTCAAAGTGCCAGCGGCGTATTGTTTTGCCACTTCTGCCACCAACTTTCCAGCGGCGTATTGCTTTGCCTCTGCGTCCACCAACCTTCCAGCGGCGTATTGCTTTGCCTCTGCTCGCTTCAAAGTGCCAGCGGCGTATTGTTTTGTCACTTCTGCCACCAACTTTCCAGCGGCGTATTGCTTTGCCTCTGCGTCCACCAACCTTCCAGCGGCGTATTGCTTTGCCTCTGCTCGCTTCAAAGTGCCAGCGGCGTATTGTTTTGCCACTTCTGCCACCAACTTTCCAGCGGCGTATTGCTTTGCCTCTGCGTCCACCAACCTTCCAGCGGCGTATTGCTTTGCCTCTGCTCGCTTCAAAGTGCCAGCGGCGTATTGTTTTGCCACTTCTGCCACCAACTTTCCAGCGGCGTATTGCTTTGCCTCTGCGTCCACCAACCTTCCAGCGGCGTATTGCTTTGCCTCTGCTCGCTTCAAAGTGCCAGCGGCGTATTGTTTTGCCACTTCTGCCACCAACTTTCCAGCGGCGTATTGCTTTGCCTCTGCGTCCACCAACCTTCCAGCGGCGTATTGCTTTGCCTCTGCTCGCTTCAAAGTGCCAGCGGCGTATTGTTTTGCCACTTCTGCCACCAACTTTCCAGCGGCGTATTGCTTTGCCTCTGCGTCCACCAACCTTCCAGCGGCGTATTGCTTTGCCTCTGCTCGCTTCAAAGTGCCAGCGGCGTATTGTTTTGTCACTTCTGCCACCAACTTTCCAGCGGCGTATTGCTTTGCCTCTGCGTCCACCAACCTTCCAGCGGCGTATTGCTTTGCCTCTGCTCGCTTCAAAGTGCCAGCGGCGTATTGTTTTGCCACTTCTGCCACCAACTTTCCAGCGGCGTATTGCTTTGCCTCTGCTCGCTTCAAAGTGCCAGCGGCGTATTGTTTTGCCACTTCTGCCACCAACTTTCCAGCGGCGTATTGCTTTGCCTCTGCGTCCACCAACCTTCCAGCGGCGTATTGCTTTGCCTCTGCTCGCTTCAAAGTGCCAGCGGCGTATTGTTTTGCCACTTCTGCCACCAACTTTCCAGCGGCGTATTGCTTTGCCTCTGCGTCCACCAACCTTCCAGCGGCGTATTGCTTTGCCTCTGCTCGCTTCAAAGTGCCAGCGGCGTATTGTTTTGCCACTTCTGCCACCAACTTTCCAGCGGCGTATTGCTTTGCCTC
Organism: Nomada lathburiana; assembly: GCA_963667235.1. Classification (NCBI taxonomy): domain Eukaryota; kingdom Metazoa; phylum Arthropoda; class Insecta; order Hymenoptera; family Apidae; genus Nomada; species Nomada lathburiana. The sequence continues at coordinate 14,662,429 of OY763899.1, forward strand.
TGCGTCCACCAACCTTCCAGCGGCGTATTGCTTTGCCTCTGCTCGCTTCAAAGTGCCAGCGGCGTATTGTTTTGCCACTTCTGCCACCAACTTTCCAGCGGCGTATTGCTTTGCCTCTGCGTCCACCAACCTTCCAGCGGCGTATTGCTTTGCCTCTGCTCGCTTCAAAGTGCCAGCGGCGTATTGTTTTGCCACTTCTGCCACCAACTTTCCAGCGGCGTATTGCTTTGCCTCTGCGTCCACCAACCTTCCAGCGGCGTATTGCTTTGCCTCTGCTCGCTTCAAAGTGCCAGCGGCGTATTGTTTTGCCACTTCTGCCACCAACTTTCCAGCGGCGTATTGCTTTGCCTCTGCGTCCACCAACCTTCCAGCGGCGTATTGCTTTGCCTCTGCTCGCTTCAAAGTGCCAGCGGCGTATTGTTTTGTCACTTCTGCCACCAACTTTCCAGCGGCGTATTGCTTTGCCTCTGCGTCCACCAACCTTCCAGCGGCGTATTGCTTTGCCTCTGCTCGCTTCAAAGTGCCAGCGGCGTATTGTTTTGCCACTTCTGCCACCAACTTTCCAGCGGCGTATTGCTTTGCCTCTGCGTCCACCAACCTTCCAGCGGCGTATTGCTTTGCCTCTGCTCGCTTCAAAGTGCCAGCGGCGTATTGTTTTGCCACTTCTGCCACCAACTTTCCAGCGGCGTATTGCTTTGCCTCTGCGTCCACCAACCTTCCAGCGGCGTATTGCTTTGCCTCTGCTCGCTTCAAAGTGCCAGCGGCGTATTGTTTTGCCACTTCTGCCACCAACTTTCCAGCGGCGTATTGCTTTGCCTCTGCGTCCACCAACCTTCCAGCGGCGTATTGCTTTGCCTCTGCTCGCTTCAAAGTGCCAGCGGCGTATTGTTTTGCCACTTCTGCCACCAACTTTCCAGCGGCGTATTGCTTTGCCTCTGCGTCCACCAACCTTCCAGCGGCGTATTGCTTTGCCTCTGCTCGCTTCAAAGTGCCAGCGGCGTATTGTTTTGTCACTTCTGCCACCAACTTTCCAGCGGCGTATTGCTTTGCCTCTGCGTCCACCAACCTTCCAGCGGCGTATTGCTTTGCCTCTGCTCGCTTCAAAGTGCCAGCGGCGTATTGTTTTGCCACTTCTGCCACCAACTTTCCAGCGGCGTATTGCTTTGCCTCTGCTCGCTTCAAAGTGCCAGCGGCGTATTGTTTTGCCACTTCTGCCACCAACTTTCCAGCGGCGTATTGCTTTGCCTCTGCGTCCACCAACCTTCCAGCGGCGTATTGCTTTGCCTCTGCTCGCTTCAAAGTGCCAGCGGCGTATTGTTTTGCCACTTCTGCCACCAACTTTCCAGCGGCGTATTGCTTTGCCTCTGCGTCCACCAACCTTCCAGCGGCGTATTGCTTTGCCTCTGCTCGCTTCAAAGTGCCAGCGGCGTATTGTTTTGCCACTTCTGCCACCAACTTTCCAGCGGCGTATTGCTTTGCCTCTGCGTCCACCAACCTTCCAGCGGCGTATTGCTTTGCCTCTGCTCGCTTCAAAGTGCCAGCGGCGTATTGTTTTGCCACTTCTGCCACCAACTTTCCAGCGGCGTATTGCTTTGCCTCTGCGTCCACCAACCTTCCAGCGGCGTATTGCTTTGCCTCTGCTCGCTTCAAAGTGCCAGCGGCGTATTGTTTTGCCACTTCTGCCACCAACTTTCCAGCGGCGTATTGCTTTGCCTCTGCGTCCACCAACCTTCCAGCGGCGTATTGCTTTGCCTCTGCTCGCTTCAAAGTGCCAGCGGCGTATTGTTTTGCCACTTCTGCCACCAACTTTCCAGCGGCGTATAGCTTTGCCTCTGCGTCCACCAACCTTCCAGCGGCGTATTGCTTTGCCTCTGCTCGCTTCAAAGTGCCAGCGGCGTATTGTTTTGCCACTTCTGCCACCAACTTTCCAGCGGCGTATTGTTTTGCCTCTGCGTCCACCAACCTTCCAGCGGCGTATTGCTTTGCCTCTGCTCGCTTCAAAGTGCCAGCGGCGTATTGTTTTGCCACTTCTGCCACCAACTTTCCAGCGGCGTATTGCTTTGCCTCTGCGTCCACCAACCTTCCAGCGGCGTATTGCTTTGCCTCTGCTCGCTTCAAAGTGCCAGCGGCGTATTGTTTTGCCACTTCTGCCACCAACTTTCCAGCGGCGTATTGCTTTGCCTCTGCGTCCACCAACCTTCCAGCGGCGTATTGCTTTGCCTCTGCTCGCTTCAAAGTGCCAGCGGCGTATTGTTTTGCCACTTCTGCCACCAACTTTCCAGCGGCGTATTGCTTTGCCTCTGCGTCCACCAACCTTCCAGCGGCGTATTGCTTTGCCTCTGCTCGCTTCAAAGTGCCAGCGGCGTATTGTTTTGCCACTTCTGCCACCAACTTTCCAGCGGCGTATAGCTTTGCCTCTGCGTCCACCAACCTTCCAGCGGCGTATTGCTTTGCCTCTGCTCGCTTCAAAGTGCCAGCGGCGTATTGTTTTGCCACTTCTGCCACCAACTTTCCAGCGGCGTATTGCTTTGCCTCTGCGTCCACCAACCTTCCAGCGGCGTATTGCTTTGCCTCTGCTCGCTTCAAAGTGCCAGCGGCGTATTGTTTTGCCACTTCTGCCACCAACTTTCCAGCGGCGTATTGCTTTGCCTCTGCTCGCTTCAAAGTGCCAGCGGCGTATTGTTTTGCCACTTCTGCCACCAACTTTCCAGCGGCGTATTGCTTTGCCTCTGCGTCCACCAACCTTCCAGCGGCGTATTGCTTTGCCTCTGCTCGCTTCAAAGTGCCAGCGGCGTATTGTTTTGCCACTTCTGCCACCAACTTTCCAGCGGCGTATTGCTTTGCCTCTGCGTCCACCAACCTTCCAGCGGCGTATTGCTTTGCCTCTGCTCGCTTCAAAGTGCCAGCGGCGTATTGTTTTGTCACTTCTGCCACCAACTTTCCAGCGGCGTATTGCTTTGCCTCTGCGTCCACCAACCTTCCAGCGGCGTATTGTTTTGCCTCTGCTCGCTTCAAAGTGCCAGCGGCGTATTGTTTTGCCACTTCTGCCACCAACTTTCCAGCGGCGTATTGCTTTGCCTCTGCGTCCACCAACCTTCCAGCGGCGTATTGCTTTGCCTCTGCTCGCTTCAAAGTGCCAGCGGCGTATTGTTTTGCCACTTCTGCCACCAACTTTCCAGCGGCGTATTGCTTTGCCTCTGCGTCCACCAACCTTCCAGCGGCGTATTGCTTTGCCTCTGCTCGCTTCAAAGTGCCAGCGGCGTATTGTTTTGTCACTTCTGCCACCAACTTTCCAGCGGCGTATTGCTTTGCCTCTGCGTCCACCAACCTTCCAGCGGCGTATTGCTTTGCCTCTGCTCGCTTCAAAGTGCCAGCGGCGTATTGTTTTGCCACTTCTGCCACCAACTTTCCAGCGGCGTATTGCTTTGCCTCTGCGTCCACCAACCTTCCAGCGGCGTATTGCTTTGCCTCTGCTCGCTTCAAAGTGCCAGCGGCGTATTGTTTTGTCACTTCTGCCACCAACTTTCCAGCGGCGTATTGCTTTGCCTCTGCGTCCACCAACCTTCCAGCGGCGTATTGCTTTGCCTCTGCTCGCTTCAAAGTGCCAGCGGCGTATTGTTTTGTCACTTCTGCCACCAACTTTCCAGCGGCGTATTGCTTTGCCTCTGCGTCCACCAACCTTCCAGCGGCGTATCGCTTTGCCTCTGCTCGCTTCAAAGTGCCAGCGGCGTATTGTTTTGCCACTTCTGCCACCAACTTTCCAGCGGCGTATTGCTTTGCCTCTGCGTCCACCAACCTTCCAGCGGCGTATTGCTTTGCCTCTGCTCGCTTCAAAGTGCCAGCGGCGTATTGTTTTGTCACTTCTGCCACCAACTTTCCAGCGGCGTATTGCTTTGCCTCTGCGTCCACCAACCTTCCAGCGGCGTATTGCTTTGCCTCTGCTCGCTTCAAAGTGCCAGCGGCGTATTGTTTTGTCACTTCTGCCACCAACTTTCCAGCGGCGTATTGCTTTGCCTCTGCGTCCACCAACCTTCCAGCGGCGTATTGCTTTGCCTCTGCTCGCTTCAAAGTGCCAGCGGCGTATTGTTTTGCCACTTCTGCCACCAACTTTCCAGCGGCGTATTGCTTTGCCTCTGCGTCCACCAACCTTCCAGCGGCGTATTGCTTTGCCTCTGCTCGCTTCAAAGTGCCAGCGGCGTATTGTTTTGCCACTTCTGCCACCAACTTTCCAGCGGCGTATTGCTTTGCCTCTGCGTCCACCAACCTTCCAGCGGCGTATTGCTTTGCCTCTGCTCGCTTCAAAGTGCCAGCGGCGTATTGTTTTGTCACTTCTGCCACCAACTTTCCAGCGGCGTATTGCTTTGCCTCTGCGTCCACCAACCTTCCAGCGGCGTATTGTTTTGCCTCTGCTCGCTTCAAAGTGCCAGCGGCGTATTGTTTTGCCACTTCTGCCACCAACTTTCCAGCGGCGTATTGCTTTGCCTCTGCGTCCACCAACCTTCCAGCGGCGTATTGCTTTGCCTCTGCTCGCTTCAAAGTGCCAGCGGCGTATTGTTTTGCCACTTCTGCCACCAACTTTCCAGCGGCGTATTGCTTTGCCTCTGCGTCCACCAACCTTCCAGCGGCGTATTGCTTTGCCTCTGCTCGCTTCAAAGTGCCAGCGGCGTATTGTTTTGTCACTTCTGCCACCAACTTTCCAGCGGCGTATTGCTTTGCCTCTGCGTCCACCAACCTTCCAGCGGCGTATTGCTTTGCCTCTGCTCGCTTCAAAGTGCCAGCGGCGTATTGTTTTGCCACTTCTGCCACCAACTTTCCAGCGGCGTATTGCTTTGCCTCTGCGTCCACCAACCTTCCAGCGGCGTATTGCTTTGCCTCTGCTCGCTTCAAAGTGCCAGCGGCGTATTGTTTTGCCACTTCTGCCACCAACTTTCCAGCGGCGTATTGCTTTGCCTCTGCGTCCACCAACCTTCCAGCGGCGTATTGCTTTGCCTCTGCTCGCTTCAAAGTGCCAGCGGCGTATTGTTTTGCCACTTCTGCCACCAACTTTCCAGCGGCGTATTGCTTTGCCTCTGCGTCCACCAACCTTCCAGCGGCGTATTGCTTTGCCTCTGCTCGCTTCAAAGTGCCAGCGGCGTATTGTTTTGTCACTTCTGCCACCAACTTTCCAGCGGCGTATTGCTTTGCCTCTGCGTCCACCAACCTTCCAGCGGCGTATTGCTTTGCCTCTGCTCGCTTCAAAGTGCCAGCGGCGTATTGTTTTGCCACTTCTGCCACCAACTTTCCAGCGGCGTATTGCTTTGCCTCTGCTCGCTTCAAAGTGCCAGCGGCGTATTGTTTTGCCACTTCTGCCACCAACTTTCCAGCGGCGTATTGCTTTGCCTCTGCGTCCACCAACCTTCCAGCGGCGTATTGCTTTGCCTCTGCTCGCTTCAAAGTGCCAGCGGCGTATTGTTTTGCCACTTCTGCCACCAACTTTCCAGCGGCGTATTGCTTTGCCTCTGCGTCCACCAACCTTCCAGCGGCGTATTGCTTTGCCTCTGCTCGCTTCAAAGTGCCAGCGGCGTATTGTTTTGCCACTTCTGCCACCAACTTTCCAGCGGCGTATTGCTTTGCCTCTGCGTCCACCAACCTTCCAGCGGCGTATTGCTTTGCCTCTGCTCGCTTCAAAGTGCCAGCGGCGTATTGTTTTGCCACTTCTGCCACCAACTTTCCAGCGGCGTATTGCTTTGCCTCTGCGTCCACCAACCTTCCAGCGGCGTATTGCTTTGCCTCTGCTCGCTTCAAAGTGCCAGCGGCGTATTGTTTTGCCACTTCTGCCACCAACTTTCCAGCGGCGTATTGCTTTGCCTCTGCGTCCACCAACCTTCCAGCGGCGTATTGCTTTGCCTCTGCTCGCTTCAAAGTGCCAGCGGCGTATTGTTTTGCCACTTCTGCCACCAACTTTCCAGCGGCGTATTGCTTTGCCTCTGCGTCCACCAACCTTCCAGCGGCGTATTGCTTTGCCTCTGCTCGCTTCAAAGTGCCAGCGGCGTATTGTTTTGTCACTTCTGCCACCAACTTTCCAGCGGCGTATTGCTTTGCCTCTGCGTCCACCAACCTTCCAGCGGCGTATTGCTTTGCCTCTGCTCGCTTCAAAGTGCCAGCGGCGTATTGTTTTGCCACTTCTGCCACCAACTTTCCAGCGGCGTATTGCTTTGCCTCTGCGTCCACCAACCTTCCAGCGGCGTATTGCTTTGCCTCTGCTCGCTTCAAAGTGCCAGCGGCGTATTGTTTTGCCACTTCTGCCACCAACTTTCCAGCGGCGTATTGCTTTGCCTCTGCGTCCACCAACCTTCCAGCGGCGTATTGCTTTGCCTCTGCTCGCTTCAAAGTGCCAGCGGCGTATTGTTTTGCCACTTCTGCCACCAACTTTCCAGCGGCGTATTGCTTTGCCTCTGCGTCCACCAACCTTCCAGCGGCGTATTGCTTTGCCTCTGCTCGCTTCAAAGTGCCAGCGGCGTATTGTTTTGCCACTTCTGCCACCAACTTTCCAGCGGCGTATTGCTTTGCCTCTGCGTCCACCAACCTTCCAGCGGCGTATTGCTTTGCCTCTGCTCGCTTCAAAGTGCCAGCGGCGTATTGTTTTGTCACTTCTGCCACCAACTTTCCAGCGGCGTATTGCTTTGCCTCTGCGTCCACCAACCTTCCAGCGGCGTATTGCTTTGCCTCTGCTCGCTTCAAAGTGCCAGCGGCGTATTGTTTTGCCACTTCTGCCACCAACTTTCCAGCGGCGTATTGCTTTGCCTCTGCTCGCTTCAAAGTGCCAGCGGCGTATTGTTTTGCCACTTCTGCCACCAACTTTCCAGCGGCGTATTGCTTTGCCTCTGCGTCCACCAACCTTCCAGCGGCGTATTGCTTTGCCTCTGCTCGCTTCAAAGTGCCAGCGGCGTATTGTTTTGCCACTTCTGCCACCAACTTTCCAGCGGCGTATTGCTTTGCCTCTGCGTCCACCAACCTTCCAGCGGCGTATTGCTTTGCCTCTGCTCGCTTCAAAGTGCCAGCGGCGTATTGTTTTGCCACTTCTGCCACCAACTTTCCAGCGGCGTATTGCTTTGCCTCTGCGTCCACCAACCTTCCAGCGGCGTATTGCTTTGCCTCTGCTCGCTTCAAAGTGCCAGCGGCGTATTGTTTTGCCACTTCTGCCACCAACTTTCCAGCGGCGTATTGCTTTGCCTCTGCGTCCACCAACCTTCCAGCGGCGTATTGCTTTGCCTCTGCTCGCTTCAAAGTGCCAGCGGCGTATTGTTTTGCCACTTCTGCCACCAACTTTCCAGCGGCGTATTGCTTTGCCTCTGCGTCCACCAACCTTCCAGCGGCGTATTGCTTTGCCTCTGCTCGCTTCAAAGTGCCAGCGGCGTATTGTTTTGCCACTTCTGCCACCAACTTTCCAGCGGCGTATAGCTTTGCCTCTGCGTCCACCAACCTTCCAGCGGCGTATTGCTTTGCCTCTGCTCGCTTCAAAGTGCCAGCGGCGTATTGTTTTGCCACTTCTGCCACCAACTTTCCAGCGGCGTATTGTTTTGCCTCTGCGTCCACCAACCTTCCAGCGGCGTATTGCTTTGCCTCTGCTCGCTTCAAAGTGCCAGCGGCGTATTGTTTTGCCACTTCTGCCACCAACTTTCCAGCGGCGTATTGCTTTGCCTCTGCGTCCACCAACCTTCCAGCGGCGTATTGCTTTGCCTCTGCTCGCTTCAAAGTGCCAGCGGCGTATTGTTTTGCCACTTCTGCCACCAACTTTCCAGCGGCGTATTGCTTTGCCTCTGCGTCCACCAACCTTCCAGCGGCGTATTGCTTTGCCTCTGCTCGCTTCAAAGTGCCAGCGGCGTATTGTTTTGCCACTTCTGCCACCAACTTTCCAGCGGCGTATTGCTTTGCCTCTGCGTCCACCAACCTTCCAGCGGCGTATTGCTTTGCCTCTGCTCGCTTCAAAGTGCCAGCGGCGTATTGTTTTGCCACTTCTGCCACCAACTTTCCAGCGGCGTATAGCTTTGCCTCTGCGTCCACCAACCTTCCAGCGGCGTATTGCTTTGCCTCTGCTCGCTTCAAAGTGCCAGCGGCGTATTGTTTTGCCACTTCTGCCACCAACTTTCCAGCGGCGTATTGCTTTGCCTCTGCGTCCACCAACCTTCCAGCGGCGTATTGCTTTGCCTCTGCTCGCTTCAAAGTGCCAGCGGCGTATTGTTTTGCCACTTCTGCCACCAACTTTCCAGCGGCGTATTGCTTTGCCTCTGCTCGCTTCAAAGTGCCAGCGGCGTATTGTTTTGCCACTTCTGCCACCAACTTTCCAGCGGCGTATTGCTTTGCCTCTGCGTCCACCAACCTTCCAGCGGCGTATTGCTTTGCCTCTGCTCGCTTCAAAGTGCCAGCGGCGTATTGTTTTGCCACTTCTGCCACCAACTTTCCAGCGGCGTATTGCTTTGCCTCTGCGTCCACCAACCTTCCAGCGGCGTATTGCTTTGCCTCTGCTCGCTTCAAAGTGCCAGCGGCGTATTGTTTTGTCACTTCTGCCACCAACTTTCCAGCGGCGTATTGCTTTGCCTCTGCGTCCACCAACCTTCCAGCGGCGTATTGTTTTGCCTCTGCTCGCTTCAAAGTGCCAGCGGCGTATTGTTTTGCCACTTCTGCCACCAACTTTCCAGCGGCGTATTGCTTTGCCTCTGCGTCCACCAACCTTCCAGCGGCGTATTGCTTTGCCTCTGCTCGCTTCAAAGTGCCAGCGGCGTATTGTTTTGCCACTTCTGCCACCAACTTTCCAGCGGCGTATTGCTTTGCCTCTGCGTCCACCAACCTTCCAGCGGCGTATTGCTTTGCCTCTGCTCGCTTCAAAGTGCCAGCGG
>OY763899.1:14676304-14686304 GCA_963667235.1 Nomada lathburiana
AGACCCTTCTGCGCACACCGCCGCGACCCTCCTACTCGTCAGGGCTTCATGGAGGACGGCCACCCGAGGGCGACGCGTCCCTCCCCACTTGCCGCTGACGGCGGAGTATAGGCGCGACGCTTCAGCGCCATCCATTTTCAGGGCTAGTTGCTTCGGCAGGTGAGTTGTTACACACTCCTTAGCGGATTCCGACTTCCATGGCCACCGTCCTGCTGTCTTAAGCAACCAACGCCTTTCATGGTATCCCATAAGCGTCGACTTAGGCGCCTTAACTCTGCGTTTGGTTCATCCCACAGCGCCAGTTCTGCTTACCAAAATTGGCCCACTTGGCACTCTGATCCAAAATCTCGTGGCTTCACTATTCAAGCAAGCCAGAGATCTCACCCATTTAAAGTTTGAGAATAGGTTGAGGTCGTTTCGGCCCCAAGGCCTCTAATCATTCGCTTTACCAGATGAGACTCGCACGCGTTCACAGAGGAACGAGCGAGTGCCAGCTATCCTGAGGGAAACTTCGGAGGGAACCAGCTACTAGATGGTTCGATTAGTCTTTCGCCCCTATACCCAGTTCCGACGATCGATTTGCACGTCAGAATCGCTACGGACCTCCATCAGGGTTTCCCCTGACTTCGTCCTGACCAGGCATAGTTCACCATCTTTCGGGTCCCAACGTGTACGCTCTAGGTGCGCCTCTTCTCGCAATGAGAACGAAACGCCCCGGGAGTGCGAGGCCGCATCATATGCGAGGCCCATCCTCCCTAGGTCGACGCGGAGGCCGACCTTCACTTTCATTTCGCCTTTAGGTTTATGCATCCCAATGACTCGCGCACATGTTAGACTCCTTGGTCCGTGTTTCAAGACGGGTCCTGAGAGTACCCAAAGCAGTAGCGTCGCCGACCGGTAATTCGAAGCTTGGCCAGTCCGAGGACACCGCCTGCTAACAGCTGGTCAGGCCCGGGGACGGCACCGGGTCCGCGCCTCCGGGTTAAACTGACCTAGCTTGCGGCGGGCCTGACGCACACACATTCGAGAATGGATTGGTTGCGGCCCGATACCGTGCGAGTACCGTCGTGCAGCCGGCCAGGCGACCGAGGGTCTGCCGCGTGCGCTGAAAGCGACGCGACAGGCGCCCACTCGGACCGTAGACCGACACACAACGGGTCGCGACGTTCTACTAGGGGAGAAGTGCACGACTACGTTACCGGAACATTCAGGCCGAAGGCGGCGTGCCCCTGCGATGTAACCACGAGGGCACATTCGGAGCATCGCGCGCCAACGGGAGCCAGCCTCGTTGACGATGAATCTCCCCATTCGATCTTTTGGGTTTCTCAGGTTTACCCCTGAACGGTTTCACGTACTCTTGAACTCTCTCTTCAAAGTTCTTTTCAACTTTCCCTCACGGTACTTGTTCGCTATCGGTCTCGTGGTCGTATTTAGCCTTAGATGGAGTTTACCACCCACTTAGGGCTGCACTCTCAAGCAACCCGACTCTAAGGAGAGATCCTCCCGAAACGCGTACCGGTCGCTACGGGCCTGGCACCCTCTACGGGTAAATGGCCCCATTCAAGATGGACTTGGACGCGGTTCGACGCCACGGGATAAACGGATCCTCCCGAACACTACATTTCCCGGCGGCTGTACCGCGGGATTCAGTGCTGGGCTAATTCCTGTTCGCTCGCCGCTACTAAGGAAATCCTTGTTAGTTTCTTTTCCTCCGCTTAGTAATATGCTTAAATTCAGCGGGTAATCTCGCCTACTCTGAGGTCGTCTGTTACGTATCGAACCACGAAGCAATTTTCTGTTTCGTGATAAGGCATTTATGCACGTTGAGTGAGAAGGGTACGCAAGGTACAAAAAAAAAAAAAAAAATAGTAGAGAAAAACGGAAAAAGAACGAAAAAAAAAAAATGGAAAAAAAAATCGCGCGAGACGCACGCTAGACATCCAATATAAATTCGAAACCGGCAACTTTTAACGTCCGTCCACTTGCGAAGAGCAGGATACATTTTATATATATATATATATAAAATCCTCCTTTTGCCCATTCACATTTCGGGGACTGGACGACCGGTTTTGGATGCGCGGTCTCGGCGATCGGCAAAACTAAGGGACGGCAAACCCGGGGCGACCAATTTTATATCGTCCATATTTATTTATCCGATATATATATGTGTTCGAGGGGGCCTCGCCAACGAGTATCTGATGTTCTCTGGTTCGGTTCCACCTCGTCGTCCCGTCTGTAAGAATGGTTTTTTCCTCTTTCCTTCTTCTCCCAGGCACTACACGAACGCATCCCTCTTCGTACAGTGACTCCGATCGGTCGAACGTCCACAATCGGGGTACCGAAACGTCGGAAGCAGAGCGCTAACTCGAGAACACGCGTAGGCAAGCTCCCCGTAGCACGGTTGGCGAAACGCGCGGACAATCGACGAACGTGGCTGGGTGGTCAAAGGCGCGGCGGGCAGATAAGGCAGAGGGAGAGAGAGAGAGACAGGCGAGACGACGGGGAATCGTTTCATCCCGTTACAGTACTCGTGTGGACGCTGTCTCTCTTTCCTCTCGCTCACTTTCCTTCCTCTCGATAACCGCACGGCGCGCATCGACCGACATCCCAATGCATCAACGTTCGAGGATACCGCGGCGTAAAACACCACCGGTGCACAGAGAGACATGGCACTAGGTGACCAGAGGCACGTCAAACTTCCAACGACGACCCTCGCGATATGTGTGCATATCGACGCAAGAGTATGTAACAACAGGGTTTTGCGAACGGTGCCAAGAAAAATAGAAAAAATTCTCACACATTCAATAACGACGGGGAAGGTAAAACACCACCTCCCAAAAGATACCTGGGGCCCTGTGTTTCACGAACACATCATCAGGGACGATCAGGTCGCTCTCCTTCGAGCCCTTCCGTTCTGCCGTGCTCTTTTTCCAAATTTCATTCTCCTCCATTACACTCTCTCTATCTATCTTTATACATTTTTTTTCACTTCTCTCTCACGGACCGAGTTTCAATTTCGCGATGAAATCTGTCCTCTCGGTCGCGCGCAAAGATTCGTTTCGGGCGACGTCGGGAGCGCGGTCTTTAAATACGCGGGCACCATGTCCAGGGTGAAAGCGACCGCTTAAAGAGGTCGTCAGTTCACCCAGGGGGGCCACGCGCCCGCGACAAACGCCGACGAACGTCCAACAATCGCTCGTACGCCGCGAAAGTCTCAACATTCCCCTATCATCATCTCCTTTCTTCCTTCCGAACGCCCGATACCAGTAACGTTCTACGCGAACGACGACGGGGATCCTTCGGAATTGGAAAAGAAACGGGGGTTCAAGAGAGAGCGAACGCAACGCAAGCAGTATTTTGTTACGTGAACGACCCTCAGCCAGGCGTGGTCCAGGATTTGGAATCCGTGGACCGCAATGTGCGTTCGAAATGTCGATGTTCATGTGTCCTGCAGTTCACACGTTGACGCGCAATTAGCTGCGTTCTTCATCGACCCACGAGCCAAGTGATCCACCGTTCAGGGTAATCGTATATAATTTTATTCATATTGTGTTTTTTGTTTCAATCCCTCTGGTACTTCGTTTCGAAATAAACAGAGACCCTACGCAACACGCCAGCGCGCGCGCGAAGCGAGGGCGTCGCCACCGCCTCGGGGTTCGTATAGAACCCCATAGGAGACGAAAATTGTTGACGACACGATCAGGTCCAATGACGAAGCACGCCGGGAGACAACGCTGACGCGTTTCCCCTAACGGCCGGGCGCAGAGTACATTATGGTAAATGAACCGTCGAATGTCACGGGGTCGAGAGGAACGGCGGGAGATTTCCCGACACTGTTTATCCTCCGACTCGCCGCGCGACTTCGAGAACGCACGCGGATAACGACGCGCAGCGCCCTTGGTTCGATCATACGGTCTCCGTGTTGTTGACGGGAGAATATTATATAATTTTTGTCAAGAGAAGGAGACGAGCGAAACACGCTGCCCCGGATAGCCTCGAGTCGGTCTTGCGTCCCAATTATTCCGTACGAGAACAACGGTGTTATTCTCGTTTAAACGGCATGGGTGTCCGACGCACGAGCTGCGAGTTACCGAAGCCGGTTCCATATATACCCCCGAAGCACCACTTCCCTCGATTTATTATTTCATTCTCTTCCGCCTCTTTCACAGGATACAGATATGTGTATCGAACCTTTAAATTAACGGGCGCACAATCAACGACGATATGCGTGTAATTCGATTTTCGTTCCAGGTTACCCGATCCGTGCACGATAAAATCGAGCACAGTTTCGTATTCAATTGGACGCAAAATTTCCTTCACAGGACACAACACGGAATAGGGAGCACGCAACCAACGGGGCGATATTTCCCTCGGTAGAAAGAAACAAAAAAGAAAGAAAGAAAAAGAGGAGAAGGAAAAGAGCGTTCGACAATGTTATATTATTCCCTTCTCTACACACTCTCTCTATCCATCCTTCTGCCTTTCCACCAAGGTACTTACCGGCGCTCGCGCTGGAAGAGATCCTCTCTCCGATGTGTCCTCTTGTGAGAGGAACTCGGGAAACGTATTACACGATCGGACAAGAAGAACAGCGAAGAACGTTGGTCTCTGTAACGCTCTCCTTTCTGGTCGCGTCTCACACTCTCGCTCGTCCCCAACCTGACACGGGGCATTGTGTAGTTTCTAAACGTATCGGAAGTATTAAGAGAACGGCGGGTCGGTGTCGACCTCACGCAAGCGTCCGTTTGTAACTTCTCACGAAAACGTCGCGATACAACACGTTCATCCCGTTGCCGTGGAGGGCGAGAAGAGACGTCGTCTCAGAATTCGAACTGGAACAGGCCGCCGTTTCGTCTGAACTTGAAATCCGGAAAGGTTTCCCGGTTTCGACGCTTGTTATGACCTCGCGCGCCAACGTCGATCGGTCCACAGACGGGAGGACAATGTCTCCGCGCGTAAGCCGTGTGTCGTCGACGACGGTGCCGAGGCTCGTTCGATCTAAATTTTTATTTGTTCGTTCGATATCGGTTATGCTATCGGACGGTTTTTTCTTTTTCATTTTCATTTTCTTTCAAGCCATGATGATATTGTATATATTTTTCATTTTCGTGTGTCTTTCAGTGTTATTTCATTCGTTAATGATCCTTCCGCAGGTTCACCTACGGAAACCTTGTTACGACTTTTACTTCCTCTAAATGATCAAGTTTGGTCATCTTCCCGGTAACATCGGCAATGCCGAAGCATTGGCCGCGCACCAGTCCGAAGACCTCACTAAATCATTCAATCGGTAGTAGCGACGGGCGGTGTGTACAAAGGGCAGGGACGTAATCAACGCGAGCTTATGACTCGCGCTTACTGGGAATTCCTCGTTCATGGGGAATAATTGCAAGCCCCAATCCCTAGCACGAAGGAGGTTCAGCGGGTTACCCGGGCCTTTCGGCCAGGGAAAACACGCTGATTCCTTCAGTGTAGCGCGCGTGCGGCCCAGAACATCTAAGGGCATCACAGACCTGTTATTGCTCAATCTCGTGCGGCTAGAAGCCGCCTGTCCCTCTAAGAAGATTTGTTTGTACGTTGGTAGTAAAAACCCGCCGACCGAAGCCGGGGGCCTTCGAGATACCATAAGATACGTCTATTTAGCAGGCTAGAGTCTCGTTCGTTATCGGAATTAACCAGACAAATCGCTCCACCAACTAAGAACGGCCATGCACCACCACCCACCGAATCAAGAAAGAGCTATCAATCTGTCAATCCTTCCGGTGTCCGGGCCTGGTGAGGTTTCCCGTGTTGAGTCAAATTAAGCCGCAGGCTCCACTCCTGGTGGTGCCCTTCCGTCAATTCCTTTAAGTTTCAGCTTTGCAACCATACTTCCCCCGGAACCCAAAAGCTTTGGTTTCCCGGAAGCTGCCCGCCGAGTCATCGGAGGAACTTCGGCGGATCGCTAGCTGGCATCGTTTATGGTTAGAACTAGGGCGGTATCTGATCGCCTTCGAACCTCTAACTTTCGTTCTTGATTAATGAAAACATTTTTGGCAAATGCTTTCGCTTCTGTCCGTCTTGCGACGATCCAAGAATTTCACCTCTAACGTCGCAATACGAATGCCCCCATCTGTCCCTATTAATCATTACCTCGGGGTTCCGAAAACCAACAAAATAGAACCGAGGTCCTATTCCATTATTCCATGCACAGAGTATTCAGGCGAAGGTAGCCTGCTTTGAGCACTCTAATTTGTTCAAAGTAAACGTACCGGCCCACCTCGACACTCAGTAAAGAGCACCGCGATGGGATATTAGTTGGACCGCCCGCGAGGAGCTAAGCCCACCGGTAGGACGTACCACATAATGCCAGTTAAACACCGCGAGCGGTGAACCGACACTGTGACACACAGATTCAACTACGAGCTTTTTAACCGCAACAACTTTAATATACGCTATTGGAGCTGGAATTACCGCGGCTGCTGGCACCAGACTTGCCCTCCAATTGGTCCTCGTTAAAGGATTTAAAGTGTACTCATTCCGATTACGGGGCCTCGGATGAGTCCCGTATCGTTATTTTTCGTCACTACCTCCCCGTGCCGGGAGTGGGTAATTTGCGCGCCTGCTGCCTTCCTTGGATGTGGTAGCCGTTTCTCAGGCTCCCTCTCCGGAATCGAACCCTGATTCCCCGTTACCCGTTACAACCATGGTAGGCGCAGAACCTACCATCGACAGTTGATAAGGCAGACATTTGAAAGATGCGTCGCCGGTGCTATTAGACCATGCGATCAGCACAAAGTTATTCAGAGTCACCAAAGCAAACGATGGACGAACGGGCGACCGCCCGCCACCGATTGGTTTTGATCTAATAAAAGCGTTCCTTCCATCTCTGGTCGGAACTCTGGTTTGCATGTATTAGCTCTAGAATTACCACAGTTATCCAAGTAAATGTGGGTACGATCTAAGGAACCATAACTGATTTAATGAGCCATTCGCGGTTTCACCTTAATGCGGCATGTACTGAGACATGCATGGCTTAATCTTTGAGACAAGCATATGACTACTGGCAGGATCAACCAGGGAGCTGCTTCGTGCAAGATACGTATGTACGCGTACGTACAACGCTCTTTACGCAACTCTACAATTTCGTTATCGACGTCGTCGGCTCTCTCGGAGGACCGATCGACGAGGCATGATTGTGTTTTTAAATAATTCTGCGTTGTTTCCATAATTAACATTTCGCCTTTCAACGCTTTATATATAATATATATATATTTCGTATATAAACCTTTGAAAACCTTCCTCTCCTCGTGCAAAAGTGCCTCGGCAACATTAGCACGCCCAAACTTTTATAATATTCGTTACATCGCCAAAAGACGAGAAAATTTTGTTTTTTTACTTCCTATCGCTCGAAGCGGAAGAGTTGATGCTCAGTTAGTACGAGTATAACGCCGCAGCGAAGATACAAGTCACCTGCGAGAACCTCGCTCGCCACAATAGGGCCATTCGGTCTATGACACCGACCCGTGGCAATGCTGTACAGAGAGTATACATTTCGTCCAACGTACGTGTAGACGACGAAAATTGAGTGGCCACGCAATGGAACCAGCCCAGATACGATATTCTGAACACCGGTGAACTGTATCTCAGCCGAGGCCGTAGTACAGACACGCGATGCAACGCCCCAGCCGCTCGTCCCTTTCGGTACGCTCGCCGGCTACCTCTCTCTTATAGGTACGGAACGGCCGCCGGGGACGCCGGCGCCGCACGGTCTTATGCACGGGACCATACGGGGCGAAATCGTCGCAACGGGAGGATTTTCCCAACGACTTCCAACAAGCTCGTGCATTACCGAACAATCGATATTAACATTGTTCCCACGGATAAACATTCTTAATTTACATATTTAACAACAAAAAATTTTATTTTCTCGATTATCGAATTTCAAGTTTCGGCGGCGTATTGCTTTGCCCCACCTGGCTTCCAACTACATAATTAACAAAGAAATTGACAAACTAACTAACTAACTAACTAACTAACTAACTAACTAACTAACCAACTAACTAACTAACTAACTAACTAACCAACCAACTAACCAACCAACTAACTAACTAACTAACAAACTAACTAACTAACTACCACCAACTTTCCAGCGGCGTATTGCTTTGCCTCTGCTCGCTTCAAAGTGCCAGCGGCGTATTGTTTTGCCACTTCTGCCACCAACTTTCCAGCGGCGTATTGCTTTGCCTCTGCGTCCACCAACCTTCCAGCGGCGTATTGCTTTGCCTCTGCTCGCTTCAAAGTGCCAGCGGCGTATTGTTTTGCCACTTCTGCCACCAACTTTCCAGCGGCGTATTGCTTTGCCTCTGCGTCCACCAACCTTCCAGCGGCGTATTGCTTTGCCTCTGCTCGCTTCAAAGTGCCAGCGGCGTATTGTTTTGTCACTTCTGCCACCAACTTTCCAGCGGCGTATTGCTTTGCCTCTGCGTCCACCAACCTTCCAGCGGCGTATTGTTTTGCCTCTGCTCGCTTCAAAGTGCCAGCGGCGTATTGTTTTGCCACTTCTGCCACCAACTTTCCAGCGGCGTATTGCTTTGCCTCTGCGTCCACCAACCTTCCAGCGGCGTATTGCTTTGCCTCTGCTCGCTTCAAAGTGCCAGCGGCGTATTGTTTTGCCACTTCTGCCACCAACTTTCCAGCGGCGTATTGCTTTGCCTCTGCGTCCACCAACCTTCCAGCGGCGTATTGCTTTGCCTCTGCTCGCTTCAAAGTGCCAGCGGCGTATTGTTTTGTCACTTCTGCCACCAACTTTCCAGCGGCGTATTGCTTTGCCTCTGCGTCCACCAACCTTCCAGCGGCGTATTGCTTTGCCTCTGCTCGCTTCAAAGTGCCAGCGGCGTATTGTTTTGCCACTTCTGCCACCAACTTTCCAGCGGCGTATTGCTTTGCCTCTGCGTCCACCAACCTTCCAGCGGCGTATTGCTTTGCCTCTGCTCGCTTCAAAGTGCCAGCGGCGTATTGTTTTGTCACTTCTGCCACCAACTTTCCAGCGGCGTATTGCTTTGCCTCTGCGTCCACCAACCTTCCAGCGGCGTATTGCTTTGCCTCTGCTCGCTTCAAAGTGCCAGCGGCGTATTGTTTTGTCACTTCTGCCACCAACTTTCCAGCGGCGTATTGCTTTGCCTCTGCGTCCACCAACCTTCCAGCGGCGTATCGCTTTGCCTCTGCTCGCTTCAAAGTGCCAGCGGCGTATTGTTTTGCCACTTCTGCCACCAACTTTCCAGCGGCGTATTGCTTTGCCTCTGCGTCCACCAACCTTCCAGCGGCGTATTGCTTTGCCTCTGCTCGCTTCAAAGTGCCAGCGGCGTATTGTTTTGTCACTTCTGCCACCAACTTTCCAGCGGCGTATTGCTTTGCCTCTGCGTCCACCAACCTTCCAGCGGCGTATTGCTTTGCCTCTGCTCGCTTCAAAGTGCCAGCGGCGTATTGTTTTGTCACTTCTGCCACCAACTTTCCAGCGGCGTATTGCTTTGCCTCTGCGTCCACCAACCTTCCAGCGGCGTATTGCTTTGCCTCTGCTCGCTTCAAAGTGCCAGCGGCGTATTGTTTTGCCACTTCTGCCACCAACTTTCCAGCGGCGTATTGCTTTGCCTCTGCGTCCACCAACCTTCCAGCGGCGTATTGCTTTGCCTCTGCTCGCTTCAAAGTGCCAGCGGCGTATTGTTTTGCCACTTCTGCCACCAACTTTCCAGCGGCGTATTGCTTTGCCTCTGCGTCCACCAACCTTCCAGCGGCGTATTGCTTTGCCTCTGCTCGCTTCAAAGTGCCAGCGGCGTATTGTTTTGTCACTTCTGCCACCAACTTTCCAGCGGCGTATTGCTTTGCCTCTGCGTCCACCAACCTTCCAGCGGCGTATTGCTTTGCCTCTGCTCGCTTCAAAGTGCCAGCGGCGTATTGTTTTGTCACTTCTGCCACCAACTTTCCAGCGGCGTATTGCTTTGCCTCTGCGTCCACCAACCTTCCA
>OY763899.1:14686504-14689004 GCA_963667235.1 Nomada lathburiana
GCCACCAACTTTCCAGCGGCGTATTGCTTTGCCTCTGCGTCCACCAACCTTCCAGCGGCGTATTGCTTTGCCTCTGCTCGCTTCAAAGTGCCAGCGGCGTATTGTTTTGTCACTTCTGCCACCAACTTTCCAGCGGCGTATTGCTTTGCCTCTGCGTCCACCAACCTTCCAGCGGCGTATTGCTTTGCCTCTGCTCGCTTCAAAGTGCCAGCGGCGTATTGTTTTGCCACTTCTGCCACCAACTTTCCAGCGGCGTATTGCTTTGCCACTGCGTCCACCAACCTTCCAGCGGCGTATTGCTTTGCCTCTGCTCGCTTCAAAGTGCCAGCGGCGTATTGTTTTGCCACTTCTGCCACCAACTTTCCAGCGGCGTATTGCTTTGCCTCTGCGTCCACCAACCTTCCAGCGGCGTATTGCTTTGCCTCTGCTCGCTTCAAAGTGCCAGCGGCGTATTGTTTTGCCACTTCTGCCACCAACTTTCCAGCGGCGTATTGCTTTGCCTCTGCGTCCACCAACCTTCCAGCGGCGTATTGCTTTGCCTCTGCTCGCTTCAAAGTGCCAGCGGCGTATTGTTTTGCCACTTCTGCCACCAACTTTCCAGCGGCGTATTGCTTTGCCACTGCGTCCACCAACCTTCCAGCGGCGTAATGCTTTGCCTCTGCTCGCTTCAAAGTGCCAGCGGCGTATTGTTTTGCCACTTCTGCCACCAACTTTCCAGCGGCGTATTGCTTTGCCTCTGCGTCCACCAACCTTCCAGCGGCGTATTGCTTTGCCTCTGCTCGCTTCAAAGTGCCAGCGGCGTATTGTTTTGCCACTTCTGCCACCAACTTTCCAGCGGCGTATTGCTTTGCCTCTGCGTCCACCAACCTTCCAGCGGCGTATTGCTTTGCCTCTGCTCGCTTCAAAGTGCCAGCGGCGTATTGTTTTGTCACTTCTGCCACCAACTTTCCAGCGGCGTATTGCTTTGCCTCTGCGTCCACCAACCTTCCAGCGGCGTATTGCTTTGCCTCTGCTCGCTTCAAAGTGCCAGCGGCGTATTGTTTTGTCACTTCTGCCACCAACTTTCCAGCGGCGTATTGCTTTGCCTCTGCGTCCACCAACCTTCCAGCGGCGTATTGTTTTGCCTCTGCTCGCTTCAAAGTGCCAGCGGCGTATTGTTTTGCCACTTCTGCCACCAACTTTCCAGCGGCGTATTGCTTTGCCACTGCGTCCACCAACCTTCCAGCGGCGTAATGCTTTGCCTCTGCTCGCTTCAAAGTGCCAGCGGCGTATTGTTTTGCCACTTCTGCCACCAACTTTCCAGCGGCGTATTGCTTTGCCACTGCGTCCACCAACCTTCCAGCGGCGTATTGCTTTGCCTCTGCTCGCTTCAAAGTGCCAGCGGCGTATTGTTTTGCCACTTCTGCCACCAACTTTCCAGCGGCGTATTGCTTTGCCTCTGCGTCCACCAACCTTCCAGCGGCGTATTGCTTTGCCTCTGCTCGCTTCAAAGTGCCAGCGGCGTATTGTTTTGCCACTTCTGCCACCAACTTTCCAGCGGCGTATTGCTTTGCCTCTGCGTCCACCAACCTTCCAGCGGCGTATTGCTTTGCCTCTGCTCGCTTCAAAGTGCCAGCGGCGTATTGTTTTGCCACTTCTGCCACCAACTTTCCAGCGGCGTATTGCTTTGCCACTGCGTCCACCAACCTTCCAGCGGCGTAATGCTTTGCCTCTGCTCGCTTCAAAGTGCCAGCGGCGTATTGTTTTGCCACTTCTGCCACCAACTTTCCAGCGGCGTATTGCTTTGCCTCTGCGTCCACCAACCTTCCAGCGGCGTATTGTTTTGCCTCTGCTCGCTTCAAAGTGCCAGCGGCGTATTGTTTTGCCACTTCTGCCACCAACTTTCCAGCGGCGTATTGCTTTGCCACTGCGTCCACCAACCTTCCAGCGGCGTAATGCTTTGCCTCTGCTCGCTTCAAAGTGCCAGCGGCGTATTGTTTTGCCACTTCTGCCACCAACTTTCCAGCGGCGTATTGTTTTGCCTCTGCGTCCACCAACCTTCCAGCGGCGTATTGCTTTGCCTCTGCTCGCTTCAAAGTGCCAGCGGCGTATTGTTTTGCCACTTCTGCCACCAACTTTCCAGCGGCGTATTGCTTTGCCTCTGCGTCCACCAACCTTCCAGCGGCGTATTGCTTTGCCTCTGCTCGCTTCAAAGTGCCAGCGGCGTATTGTTTTGCCACTTCTGCCACCAACTTTCCAGCGGCGTATTGCTTTGCCTCTGCGTCCACCAACCTTCCAGCGGCGTATTGCTTTGCCTCTGCTCGCTTCAAAGTGCCAGCGGCGTATTGTTTTGCCACTTCTGCCACCAACTTTCCAGCGGCGTATTGCTTTGCCACTGCGTCCACCAACCTTCCAGCGGCGTAATGCTTTGCCTCTGCTCGCTTCAAAGTGCCAGCGGCGTATTGTTTTGCCACTTCTGCCACCAACTTTCCAGCGGCGTATTGCTTTGCCTCTGCGTCCA